>BJBW01006291.1:70820-152364 GCA_004320125.1 Scolopax mira
TATTTGAACTTTTGGCATTTGTGGATCTTAGTTGCTATGTAGTTTACTAGTGAAATTCTAAAACCCTTTAGCCACTACTCGTTGTCCCTTCATGCTGGGGTCATTTCTCTTAAGAGACAAGCCCTAGAATATAAATGAATATAAATCCCCAGAAAGAACAGGACATAATAATCTTCATAGTGGGAGAGAAGATGTTGAAGTGTAAGTACTAATTATTAGCGTTAGGCACCTTTTGATAATTTCAAGGAATCAAGTTTTTGAGCAATTCAGCTCAGCATCTGCTTTTGGGAGTCATGTGATCACTTTCCTGTAATGTATAACCTTTACAATATGTATTTGATACATGTGAATGTTTTTGAAGGAGTAATGAATATTTACTGAAATTGTTCAGCTGCTTATTTTGTGTTAAAGCTTCAATAGCTGCAATTGGCTTTATAATAACTAGTATATGAAGGAAACATGTTTTTGAGAGTCTGTTCTACTTAGCCAAAAGCAACAGAGTCATTTATTGTTGGCTAAGACTACTTCATCTCTGTTTGTCCCTATAAGACTCTAAATCACTGGTGGGGTAAAGTCATTTATCATGAATATAAGAATAGAGTCTGCTGTTTCACTAGCAGGGATAAAATTACCAGACTATTAGTTTTCATGCTTCAGGATATAAATAGATCATTAGATAGGTTCAGTGATTTTTCTTCCTATACTAGCTAGATCCTTTATGTTTTTTGACAATCTTAGATTATTTCATTTGAAGCATGTGGTATTAGCAAGTGCTGCAGACAAGTTAAAACTAGTAGGCGTTTCTTGAACCTTCACACTCACTCCCAGGGCTACTTCATCAATCTCAGATTCCTCCCTCCCTCCCTGTTGTTTTTTTTTTTTTACTCAAGCCTCCCACCAGATAAAAAGAAAGAAATTAAAAAGGAAGACAGATGAAAAAAGATGAAACTGTATACAGTGCATTGAAATTGCAGGCAGAATTCTGTGCAGCACTTAGTTTTTGTACTTTTTTGGTTGGAAAGTCAAAAGTGGTAATTTTGAAGTAAGGATTTTGTTATAGAGGGTATAGAATATTAATATAATATAGCAAGAAGAGAAGAAACTAAAAAAATAGGAGAGGAAAGAGATGAATAATTTATAAGAAAACACTTTCTTCAACTCATTAAAATGGCCTGACAGTCATGGAAATTTAAGATTTTACTTGTTCACGAAGAAAGTAGAACACATGCAAATGAACTTTTAAAAACCTAATCAAATGAAACTTTTTCTCCTCTTTAAGTCTTTAGAAAGAGAAAAATGTTAGTAAGATATTTCAGATTAAAGTTTTTACTACAATATTTAGATTTCCCTGAACAGATCACTGTAACTAAAATTGATGTTTAAAAAGTGGCTTCAGTTTCCAGTGACAGAGAAGTGAATGATTGCAAAGTAATGACAGATTATTATTATTTTTTTTTTTCTTCTACTTCAAACAGATTTGAATATGTGACCTGGGAAGGGTAAGAGAAGAAAGATGGTTTTGCTCTGTGCTGCTCTTTTTTAGGAGATCTGTCTGTAGATAGTACAGAAGCCTAAGAGGGAATATTGGGGTAGTTGTTCTCTATAGCAGTTTCTTCAACTGCAGTGATGTCTATACCCTTGCCTGATGGTTTTCCCCTACAGTCTAATTCTATGGCAGCAGTGAGTTTCTCCAGGTAAGAGCCGTGTTGCCAGAGCTAGAAGAAGTGGTAAGGTGGTTTCTCTCTCAGAAAGTCCCAGGATTTAGATTACTGCAAATCTTGGAACTTAAAGCTCATCCTCAAAGTTTTCTATCTAAATTTACAAAAATTGGGGATTGCTATGAGGCATTCCTTATTTATAAAAAGGGTTTATTTTTCTGCATGATTTTCAGATCTTTATCATAAAAATAAAAACCTGAACCAAAACATTTTTAATTGTATTTTTATTTTTCTTCTTCAAGTTTTGGAAGATTTCAGTGATGATTTTTTTGGAGTAGAAAACTCTCAAAGGATGAAGAGATGTAAGCAAAAGAGTGTGTAATTTCCCATCTTGCAATTCTAAGTCAATTACCTAGGGTTACCATCCCCAGTTTAGGACAGAGTGAATATAATCAAATTAGCATTTAAAAAAAATCAGGGAATGCAGAGTTGTGGCTTTTTTTTTTTTTTTTTTTTGCCTTCCCTGAAATAATCCATCCCAGCTCTTTCAACAGGAGTCTATTGGAACGAAAATGTGTTATTACTTTCCTTTCCCCAAAAGAATGAATCAATCTGCAATCTAAAAATGCACTGCATCACACCACCATCTAGTGTTAGCTGCGTGATTTCCTGGACAGTCTGTAGGCCAGTTATCCTGTACAGATTATGAAAAGTTGCAGAAAAGGAACAAAGAATGTCATAGTGACAACCACATCATCTGATGTACTGTCTTGGGTTTCACAAACAAAGCAAGCAAGGGAATGTGAAGGACCTTCTGTGAAGAACTAAGGCCTGAAGACCCTGAAGGGGCACAGTTAAGGCAGCTAAAAGCAGCGTTTCATTTTGCATCTCACAGTTTTCTAATGGGTGAGATTTTTGTGGGGGTTTTGTGTGTTTTGTTTTTTTTTTTCTCTTTTTGTAATTATTGAAATATTCCGTGAATGCATTTTGGTTTTAAACACATTGTTTTTAACGTTCACTTAGTGGTTTTTTTTTTTTTCCTACTTGCAAAATAAAATGCTGCGATGAACCAGTTTAATAAGGGCTGACATCCTGCAGTAATGCCAAACTTTTGGATTTTTTTACTGTTATTTCTAATTTTAAAAATAGCGTGGGTATCTTTTCCTTTCTCTGTTGCCATCCAAGTAAGTGCAGGGGGAAACAAACCAGAAGAAGACCCTTCCTGTTTTCAAAAGAAATCTGACAGCTCTTATTTGATCCATCGTTGCTATTGTGGCTTAGGTTGGCATTCAGCTTCTATCCATCACTTGAACTGGATTATTCGTGTGACTGCTCTTCCTGGTTGTGCTCTACTCTTAGAAGGTTTTAGTTTTTGAGTCTTTTCTTCTGAATGCTGTTCAAAGACACCCTGAGGAATCATTCTTGTTGTTCAGATGGATGCTCTGAGGATACTCTGTGTTTGTCTGGGTGTTGGACATAGAGCAGTCTGATCCCTCTTAACTGCCCTGTGGTAGCTGTAAGTGACCTGTTCAGGTCTAGAAGCCTTGGCTGTGTCTGTCACACTTACACAGACGGTCTCTTGGAGCCACAGCACTTCTGGTTGTTCAAGAAACAACCTAAGACTTAATTTGTGCATATACAGTAAATCCAATGCTTCTCCGAAGTGCTGGATTTACTGCAGCTGTGCTCTCTTCTGCATAGATTTGTGGCCAGGAAATATCAGACCAGAGCTGAAGCTATTTCATTTACACAATGTCTCTTAGCAAATGAAAATACTTGAAAACATAAAATGTTTTATATGTGATTGCCCTAACTAAATATACTCCTTTGACATAACATTTTTCTCACTTTGTGGCTTTGTTTTTGACTGGAGTATAACGGCTGGGAGAGGTAAATCTTTAACTGTATGCAGTCATTTGTCGTAGTAGTTTAGAGAAAAGTGCATGCAGGGAAGGGATGATTGCCTTGTGAATTTTTGACCAGCATGTTGATGAAGAACAATTACAACTATGTTGATTTAGAGTATAGAAAAATCCTGTTTAAGAGTGAAGCAGGTCATGCGTTATTGACCTGGAACTCTTCTTTGCACATTTAATTGTGCACAGCTAGTTGGATCCTATTATTTTCAAAGATAAAAGAATGTGCACGAACGCTTGCTGTTTAGAAGGTGCCTTCAAAAAGAATAAGCCAGCAACAAAAGTTTGATGTGTAACAATACATGATGTATTACTGGGGCCATAAGCTCCAGCCCTGAGACTGGTGGTCAGCTCGGCTTTGTGTGAGATGGGGAGATCTCACCGTTCTCCAAACCTGGCCTGTCTCTAGTGGATATTATCACCATTGCTCATTTTAGCCCTGTGCTCAGGCTGTCTCATCTCAGCTCTGGTGTGTGGCACACAGGGATACCGTGGCTTCTGGATTTCACACCTTTCATGCGTTACTAACGAGGTATAACATGATTTTATGTACTTTGTTTTCTTATCGCACATGTCTTTAACTTGGAATAGAAAGACTCCTTTAAGATCAAAGATTTCTTTAGCTTCTTTACAAGCAGATCTTAATTAATTGAAACCTAAATCCAACTCCACAGTAATTCCAAATAAGCTTAAGACAAAGAAACAAAAAAAAACCCCAAGGCATTCTATTTGTTTAACGCAGTCTATTTTTATCTATAACAATGTTGCTAATCTTCATCTTTTCCCCATTGAAACTTTCACATTCAACCAAACATCTGAGATTTTTTTTTTCAATGAAGACAGGGGGCTATATTTTTAAATGTGCCATTCACTGTGATCTCTTGTGGTTGTGTAAAGAGTTTATTTCTAAAATATTTGTTTCCAAAATATTTACTCTAAAATTGCTGTGAAAAAAGGTCCTAGATATCATATTGATATGTATGATGTTTTTGTATGTATTTACATGTGGTTTTTTTTAACTAGAAATTTTAAGTCTTCTGGGCTGCTCTTTAAAACTTTGATATATTTTTTATATACGAACAGTCAGCCAGATTTTCTTTTAATCACTTTTCTAAGCCTCATTTTTTTTTTTTATTCCTCCAAAGGAAATATCTCTCATTGTTACCATGTATATAAAGGTTCATGAGAAAGCACTGTTCAAATCAAATTAAAGAGTTCCTACTCCCGAACCTGACTGACCTCGGTGGGCCTTTCTGATGCTGCAAAAGTTTTCTTGAAGAAAATGGAAATAGGGGAGGGGTCACTGTTGGAAAAATTGAGAATTTGGACAACATCCATTTCTTACAAGAAAGATGGTCATATCCTTCACTTGTTCACTGCTGGAGGGCACAGAAGAAATCTTGGTATGCAAATAGTGCAGAACTGAAAATTTTGGAGGTTTTGTGTTCCATTGACAAGTGGAACAACTTGTCAAAGAAGGCAACAAAACCAGTTTAGAGTGGCACTGGTGGTGGTCATTCACAGCCTTCCAAGGGTCTCCCGAGTGGTGGCTTGGTAGAGTGGTCTCATACTCTTGCTGTCTATGACTTAAACTCTACCTTGGCCCCAAAGCATTACTGCTTGCAACTTTCTTGTTGTCTTATTGCTAATAGGATCTTACAGCTCTAGGAGAAATCTAGTCATGGCCAACTTTACATGGCTTTCCTGTGTCTGCTGTTGCCAGCGATAGCAAGGAGAGGTTAATCTCCCTCACCGTCTGCAGCTGTGAACTGATCAGCTTTTGTAATTCCTGATGATATTCTGATAAAAGTGGCATAAATCATCCTGTTGAGAACTGCGTATAAATATGTCTTGACAGATGCTGGAGTTTTGGGAAGGCTCAGAACTAAATATCCCAGATCTCCCTAAGGGTTCTGACCTGACCTAGGGCCTAGAGGACCTACCTTGGTCCCTAGGTCTCCAGTATAAACAATTTCTATAAATTGTGTCTGTTTTTACCACTTTACCTATTTTAAGATGTTTTGGGTATCTTGAGCATTGGATAATGTTATATATATATAAAAAACATTCAATTGTCTCAAGTTGTCCCTCTTCAGGAAGACATTTTACTTTTTTTTCACACAGTGTTTTAAGCTCTGCTGTGCCTGGGCTAAGTCACACTGATATTGGGATTTCTTTTTGTCCGCTTCTCCTCACGTTGCCACAGATGAAAGGACAGACACTGCTTTTATTCACTAACTGTGGATGCATTTGTATCACACCTTGTCTAACTTTTCTTTTTCTTGGCTACAGCTCAAGCCCTCGAACTTCTGACGTTGTTTTACCTTGCTGGCTCTATTTCAAGATTTAAACTGCAGAGTGTGTCAGCTTTTCAACTGGTATAGGCTTTAAGTTTTATTCAGAGAACACTCTAGGAAGATGATTTACCTTCTGCCCTAATTATTTTTCTCCTCAAAATATTTGTCATCTCAGCAATGGCAGAAATAACAAATAAGCAGCCATCAAATGTAAACAGCTGAAGCTGAACAGTCAAAATAAACAGTCTCAGGCTGAACTTTATTGGTCTCAACAATTTAGCAAATGCAAATAATGGTTTAAAGGTGAAGATAGTGAATGTGGAACTGTGCCTAGTTTGCAAACACAAAGGTAGGATTCTGTCCACTGCTTTGTTGTCAGGAAGCATTTTCTGGCTGAAATTCTACACTTTTATCTCATTAGGGTCACAGCCTATGAAAGGATGTAAAGCCTGAGACAGGAGGTCTGAGGTTAACTCAGTTTTTGTCCTCTGCCTGGGAACTGCCTGTCCTCTGTCTCGTGAGTGACCTTGTACTGCTGTGGTCTTCTCCTCACCTCCCATGGGTGGTGGCTGGGCACTGCTTCCTCCTCAGATGGAGGCTGGTTCCTGCAGTAGATTTTTGTAAGGGCTGTAAAGGCTCCCCAGATAGCTTAGTCTTGAGACTAAGCTTGAGTCCCCTTAAGCTTAGTCTTAGACCTGTCTTCATTAACAAGTGTCTTTGTTAATATGGCTGCTTTGTTGGCCACACACAGAGGTCTCCTACTTTTTACTTCAACTAGAGTTTGTAAAAGGCTCTTTGGAATGCTGTCTGCAGGTCTTGCACCTCTCCCCACGGTCAAAGAGAGGCCTGTACTACATTTGTATAGTAACAGTATAAAATATGGCATAATAAGTTTGTAGTGAGTTGAAAGTATGTTTTTTCCAAAAGTGATTTTGCCTTAACAGCTACATTTCCAAGTTGGGTTGGGGTTGCAGGTCAGACCTTCGAAGGGCTTAGATAAAGCAGTGGTTTAAAAGCAGGTATCTGAAAGGGACACTTGGAGCACTTTGGCGTTCCATTTCTTGCATTGGCTTCGACAGGGAAGTGGCTCTTTCTGCTTTACTCTGTGCGGGTCTGGGTGAGGTTCATAGGAGTTAAAACTGAGTGTGATTGTGGGAATAACACACTCCTTCATTAAGTGTACTTTGAACTTGGCCTTTCATCTCCGTCCAGGGACTGCTCAAGAGAATCAGAGTTTCATTTCTCTCTGAACTAGGGCAATGTTTATCTGGGAATTAGGTGCTTAGATGGTTGGCTTCTGAAGATGTAGATGAACTATTACTTAGGTGCTAATGGAAAACTGCATTGCTAAAAGTACCAGTTGTTTTTAATTGCTTCAAGACCATCCTTGCTTCAGAGAACAGACAGTCCTATTCATTTTTGATATCTTAGGTATAGGATGTTGGACATTATATGGAATACAAGTGGTCTGGATTTCAGCATGTCCTACAATGCCAGAAATCAACAATGATTATTTGTAATAATTTGCCAAACTAGAACTAGAGAACTAGAAGAAAATTGATAAAGAATGAACAAAATTGTCTGTGATAACACCTGGGTTGATAGTGCTAAAGAATTTAGGTTAATGAGATCTGCCTGCTGTTTTACCTGGTTTTAATCCAAGTTGTTGTCTGTTCTGCAAATACACTGCTGAGCTTCACAGTCCCTTCCTCAGGCACCAAAATGGGTTAAGAAACCCTAAGAACATTCTACTAAATGTATTAGGTCATATTCATTGATATGCTCTGGCTACTCTGTGATGCTCTGGTGATGCAAAGCAGCCATAAAGCTGGATTAGTGCAGTGGAGCAGTGGGAGACTTCAGTAAAGAAACAGGATAACTGTAGTTTCCTGTGATATTTGTTCTTCTCTGATACTTGTATCTAACATATTAATTGACCAACGTCATAAAATTATAATTTAATGCAGTTCAATTCTCCCAGGAGTTATGTATATAGTAAAGGGGTGAGTCTTCATCTGTTTTAATTAGTTATTGCTCATAGTCTCAAAGGACCTGCCCTTAGCCTTACCCTGTATCTGCATACATTTGCCCAAAAAGGCAGGAGATGAGAGAACAAGCAGAAACCTTTGTATCCATGGAAAGGAGTAAGGATTTTTTTGATTGTTGTCTAAAAAGTTGTATTCATTTGGAGTCAAAGGGTGCAAAGAAGGAAAAGAGTTAGCTCTTAAAGTTTGAGGCCAACCCTAAGGTCTGTGATCACCACCTTTAACTGAGTTGGGAAGGTAGTAGGAGTATCGTGTCTTGCAGTATTAGACTGTCACAATGCCTTCCATAAAATAGTGAGCAGCTGACGTTAAACAGATAGTAAAATGGAAAGCTTTATTTCTAAACTCTTAAAATTATATATGAATCCATTCTAAGAAGAAAACGGAGTATGCATTGCAGAAGAAAGATAAGGGTAGTCTTGCTTCTCCCCAGTACAACACAATGTTTTATGCCATCATTTTCTCCTTATTAGATTTTATTTGCACTCTATTTCAGCATAATGAACTAAATCTTGGGGGATATAAAAGTTCCAGAAATGGCTAATAACCAACTTCTCTTATGTTAAACATGGTAGAAGTTAACTGAGCCAAAGTACTTAATATTTTGTTTTCTTTATGTGAAACTATCAACCCTTCTTTTACAGTTAGGCACTAACTTAATAGAAGACAGAATTTCATAACTTTAACTACAGAGTAAACACACAAGTCTCTCTTGTGTCTATTCTTCGAGTGCTTTCCAGTATAAAATTGGTGCTATCTCAGATTAAACATCTTGAGCATTAGACACAAACTCACAGTGATGAATTTGACAACTTCCCCCACGGTACACTGGAGCAAATGCATGTAGTCTCATGTGTGTGCCCTTCCCCGTTTTTATTAAGTTTTGGAGAAATGCTGAATATTTGAATTTGCATAATTTAAAGGCAATCCACATAGAAATTGAGATGAATTACTTTGTTTCTTATGCCATATTTATTCTTCTTGACTAAATACCGGGTCAGATTTGATGTCGAGCTCTTCAGAGCTGGGTTTTGAGAAGCAGAGATGTACAATCTAGCAATGTCTGTAGCTTTGTATATTCATTCTCCTTCTCTTTGTATTCAAAGCCTTGCTAAGGGCTTGTTTATATGCATTACTGTAGCTCTTTAAATTAAGATGTAATTTAAAATCAGTTTCATTAAACTAGTCCAATTGGCTGCGCAGCCACTCTTATTTCATCATAAACGAAGTTTATTCCAGGTTAGTGTAAATCAACTAGGAACATTGTTAGCTTAAAATGTAATAATCCATTAAATAAGACAAAAATTGAAGACATCCTCACAGGAGTTTGCGCAGGTATATAGTCGCTTAAATTAGCAAGAACAAGTTTGTGTATGCGGGGAATTAGAAATTAAACCAAGCACCTGCTGTGATAAATTCCATCGCCTGGGACCAGTCAATATCTCAGAGGAATCAGTGTTCAGGGAAGGGAGAGTGAGGCAGATGGAGCCCTTTGCTTTGCCTCACTGAGTCAAGTGGTCATGGTGTACATGAGGACTAAATCTTTGTAGGTTGTCTTTTCCTCACTGGCTGTAGTCATTAATTGTGCCTTCCTACCCTGTCCTGGGACAGGCAAGAGCAGCAACAGCAGTGTGTCTGCTCTTTTCCATGATTTCCACACCATTACCTTGAGACCTAGAGCTGGGAAGAAAAGATAATTTGCTTTTGTGGCTCAGCTAGTAAATATTGTGTGCTTGATTTCTTTTTCATAGCTCACTCCTATCTCTCTCGTATTTGCAGATATAATGGGGAGAGTGGAGGGAGATGGAGACTCATACTAGGAGTGGTGTTTCTGCGTGAGGAATGAGCTGTGTTTTCTTGCTGTTCTGCAGGATTTTTAGGAGGGAAATATGCAGGTGCAAAATGGTAAAAATAACCTACGCTCTATATCTGGAGAGTTTATAATACCATCTGTGCTTTGGCACAGCTCTCAGCAGCAAAAAAAAATACTGGGCTGCTTCCCTACTACTGCTGATTTCTTTTACTGAGTTGCAACTTGAAAAAAATAATCTGTGTGCTCAGTAGGAGTTAATGAATTCTTTACTAAAATTTTAATTTCTTTCTTGAAATGATTGTACAAAAGATGATGCATTTTTTGGGCCTGTATTTTTCTTCCACTTGATTTAGGTCCAAGTTAGTCTTGTGCTTTAGCTGAACTTCTGCAAAGACAAAGAAAGAGGGGCAGAGGAAGAGGCAGTGACTTTAGCCTGTCATTGAGGTTCTGGGAGATGATTTGGTACTGACAGAGCTCTACACAGTGCCCAGCAGTAAAAAAGTGCTGTGGGAGTACTGTGGCAGTGATTCCCTCCCCATCAGGACTGACCTCACCCATTTTAACTTAATTCTTTCCATTGCAAAATCAGAGGGGTGATGGAGAAGGTAGCTATTGGTATCTTCAGTTGACATCACTGAAGCACTGCCCACTTAAGAGCTCTAATAAAGTAATAAAGACAACCAAAGTAATTATTATTGCCTTATGCCTACAGCAGGTAATATTCAGCAATCATCATGAGGGCAGCTGCTTGGTGTCAGTAAGCAAGCAGGAACTAAAGGAAATACAAAGTATTTTGTTTCATTTCATTTTTTTATTTTAAATTTCCTATGGGTCCATGTCAATATGAGTGAGGACACCCAAACAGCTTTTACCTATTTTTTTTTTCTAATGGAAAAACAGAAGAGGCCTTTAGACTTCAGTCAATCCCACTGCTTATGTGCTAGGTGATTTACATTATAACAGGTATTTTCCTTTTTATCTATAAATTCATTTACATAATATTCATCAATATGCAAGTTGGGGCCTGACTTGTACTTGTGGAAGGATTGCTGATATGTGAAGAGATGCCTCAGGTTTTTTGTTTATTCTTCAGGCCACAAGTATCTGAAGGTCCATATTGCTAATTATAAGGTATATACCTTGTCAGTTCCACAGTCTTTATTATATAAAAGGGCTTTATTAAATTTGTACCTTGAAGGACTATTATTTGGTGATCAATAACACTGAAGTATTGGAATAAGTTTTTTTCTGAAATACAAAAAGAAGCCAGTGTCCATTTTGAAATGAAATTGAATCAAAGTTCTTGATATGCAAACTCACAAATTTTGGGAATATTTTAATGCAAGCCCCTACATTTTATATGTCCCAGCTGTCTTAGAAAAATAAGCATTTAAAAAAAAAATAATAAAACATTTCCTGTATAGCTAATGGCAGGTTCTGAAAAAGGAAATCTTGAATCTGAAGAAAAATGGTGTGTTAGGCTGAGTTTTGGAACTTCTGTGAACTTTGAATATATTGTAGCTGGAAATCCAAATAGCTTTCTTTTTTTAAGTATTTTTATTTTTTTATTTTTAAGAAATGGGAGTTTATTGCCAGATTGACTGTCTGTCTTCTGTTTCATTGACTTCTTTTGCTTTTAATTTTAAAATGTAAATAGCTCTCAAATGTTTACACCCCCTGAAGGAGAATGTACTTCAGTGTTTTATATCTTTAGGGGCCTATACTGCTTTAAGGAGGCCTTATTGAGCTAATCTGCTTTTTACCTATCAGTTGTGTGTAGCTTTTGAATTTTTATCTATTTTTTTGTGGCACCTTCAATGTGTTTTGAACTGCTAGACAGAAAAGATTGTATTTTTGTGTAGTCTCCCTTGTAGGCACCAATTATGGAAACCTTTAAGTGTTCCCTCAATGTAGCTGGCTGTTGGCTTCAAACAATTGTTTGTATGTGGGTGAGTATAGGCACTGGCTTGTGTAGAAATTACTAAGGACATGCTTTAGGTAGAAAAAAAATATAAAATGGTGTATTCATACTTGCCTTGGAGAGGTCTTAATTTTTACACTTGATTAGACAGTTTGTTTGAATTTGCTGTAGGTTGTATATACGTATACCATATATATATGTGGTATATATATATATGGTATCATGATTGCTAGCCATACAAGAAAAAAACTTATAGTGTGTTCACTATTGTGCTTACTGTCCGATTATGAACTGGGAGTCACAGTTAAAAAAATTTCTCTTTGTATGTAAAAAAAATAAATAATATTAAAAAATAGTGGAGTATAAGTTTCTGAATGCTGTGAAAGCAAGATTTGTTCTCTTGGCATTGTAGTCCCTGCCCTCTTATTTAAGTGAGCCTTTAAGTGATGCACTTAATGCTTTTGTATGTATATTCATTTGTTTCTGAGAGAGGAAAGGCAAACTCAGAATGTACAATGTGGACTGACTGCTGCTCTTTACATGATGTATTCCTGGGAACATCACAAACGAATGCAAGCAGGGTTGTGGCTCTTACTCCAAAAGATAAAGAAAGTAAGTTGTTGGGGTTTTTTATTATTATTTTTTCTTGCTGCTGAAGACAATAGGGAAATACATGGCAGGTCAGATTATCCAGAACGGTTTGTTCTTTCTACTTCTTTATTTTATTCTTTCTATAATGTGCTGTAAAAAACCACAAAGTACCATTCCTGCCTCAGAACGCACAAGGCCATGAAACTAACGTCGTGAGGAAGCAGCAAAACTGGAAGCTGTGGTTCTCTCGGGGATTACAGTACAAGACCTGAACTTGAAATCTTCACATAAACGAGATGTTCTTCATGGCACATTTAAACTTCTGTTAGTTTAACCCCCTCCCTACCATGACACAAGAAATTCCTTGGCTACATGCTAGAGCAGCCAGTGATACAGAATGGTCTTGGCACTAAGCAAACGTTCTGACATGATACTGAATTTTCCTCATCTTCTTTAGATTTTGGGACCTTAAATTTAAAGAACCATTTATTTTGAAAAACAATAATATGTGCTCATATTAAAAGGTAATCTATCTTTTTTTCCCCCCTTCTTTTACAAGGCTTCTTAGAGAGTGAATTTCACTAAACGTTTCATTTTTGACCTTAATGAAGGACCAGCCAAACTCCTAATGTTACCATTTATAGAGACTTTACTCACAAATTCATTTTTATATCTGCACTGCAAGGCAATGTAAAGAAGCAGCTCTGCTGTAATTTGAAGGTAGCCTTTTACTATAGGTCTCACACTTTTAAATTCTAGGTATTTAGAGACTGACTGAAACCAATTTTACAATCATCTCACCTTTAACCGAACACCTCAGTCGCTCTAAAAAATGGAACTGCTTAAGGAAAGCTTCAGAATTAGAAGCTATTATTATTATGAACTTATATCTCCCTTGTGATCAACTATGAGTACTCTTGAATGTATATAGCCATAAGCTTTGTTTCTGTGTGTTATCAGGAATGAATGCAGGTGCATTCTTGTTCAAAGTATGGTATGCGTGACCATATCATGTAGTAACTTTTGCATGATAGTAGGTGTAAGCCTCTCTCATTTTTGTAGCTAAGTTATTTTCAATTAGAAATTTCTTTTTCCTAGCAACATTATGCCCATGTGGTTATTATGACTCCTTAATAGAAATCATAGTTATTTTAGGATCATTAGTCAGACCATTCCCATTTACCACGCAAGCTTCAAGGTAGGTTGTTGTTTGTTTTGCAGAGTTCAACAGGATCTTGTCCTGCTGTGTGTATGTACATATATTTTTTTTCTTTTTTAAACAGGTGTGGATTTTAAGACTCCTACTCATCAAGTTATCTCTCTGTTGCTATTCTGGTCAAGTTGATATTTTGCAAAATAGCTGATACCTGATTGATTTATTATATGTGCTGTCAGCTCCACTACTTATCCTATTAACTCGTCATGAATTCAATTTATTTGACAGTGTTGATAAAAGTGGGAAGATGGAAGTGATGCCATCCATTCACATCAACTTCTACAGTAGCAAGAGCTGAATCATGGCTTACAGGATAATTTTTGTCCCCTTAATATGAAAATGTCAACCTATCACGCTAGCTATGTTAAGAATTTGGAGATCTCCAGGCAGTGCTGGTGTACATGGGTATGTATCTATATGTGTGTGTGTATATATAGCCTGTTTGAGAAGGTAGTAAATAAAGGCAGAACTGGGAGTTATTTAGTCAAAGAGAGAACTGCCTCACGTACCAGCAGATGTACCCAGTTGTGGGTATAAAGTGAAAAAAACTTAGCAGAACTCGATCCAAACAAGGAATTCTGTTTTTGCTGAGCAAGTAATGAAGAGAAAAGCCTGGTACCTTATGCTGGAGATGAACTCTGAACTGGCTGCAGGAGCCACACTCTGGAAGGATTTAGTGCCAAGCTGTTTATGCTGAACTGAAAAATCTCCAGTAGTTGCCTGGGCTGTGTTAGAGCATGTCATTAAACCTCTCCTTATTGAGCAAATAGCAGCTGAACGTGCACTAGAAAATGCTAATTGGGCACTGCATTATCATGGTTGGAGCTACAGAGAGACGTCGCCAAGATAAGCCAAACCGAGTGAACTATATTATTAGACTCCACAGTTCAATCAGGACAATAGGCCCCTTTTTTATTATAAAATTTGGCTGAATCAATGAAACAGGCAGTTCAGTCTAGGAATTATGAATCTCAATCCTCAAGGTATATGAAAAAGCAACTACTGCTTTAATGTATGCAATCTGATCATGAAAGTATAGAAACATTTATTGAACTAGTAAAGTGTGTACTTGAAAATGGAATGACTTCTGTCTTAAATGGTATCTCATAATGTAAGGTTCAATGAAACACTTATGCTGTATGAATCCTAAAGATGATTGTGTGTCTCTGAGACGTTTTTGAGCTGGTTTATGTTCTCAAGTTGATGCAGAGAATATAGAGAAAAACACCAAAGACTATCATTTAAGTAAATATGTTTTCATCTAGGCATGATAAATGAAATCCTTTTGAAGATATTATGTACTTGAATACATTTAAAGAGCAAGAAGGTCTTATGCATTATTTGAGAAGAGTGTGAGATTGGAAATTATGAGATGTGATTTCATATCTGTTTCATTTGCATTGTGTATTTATTTTGTATATATATTTAATTTGTAATGTGTATTTAGTTTGTACATCATATTAACTTTGGATTCATTTGGTCAAGAAGCAAGGAAGACAAGTATCACACACTTCTTCAGTTTTATGTGGGGCAGCTCAGTCCAGCAGCTGGAAGGCAGAGTCCTTTAATGGGACATACAACTGTCAGTCTTAAGATGTGGCTCTTCTCAGTTCTGTGGGTTATGGCAGATTTGGTGAAATCTCTTGGTAAGTTCTTTCTCTCTTCTTCCACTTTTTTTTTTTCATGATCTTTTAGAGTTTCTGGCCTTGCTTGCAGGACTTCTTTGTGTGTATATGAGACATCCAGGAGGAATTGGCATGTGAATAATTATTTATTACTTAAATGCGAGTGATTATAAGCTATTTTTCAGTAACCGAGCATTCATTGTACTATCTAAAGCTTCCATCTTTATCAATGGTATTTGGAGTGGTTTCTCCACGGTTTTGAAATTACTAAAACTTTCCCATATGATTAGTGCATTTATGCGCTGTTAAGCCATGCTACAAAATTGGTGAAGTATTCAGTTAATTTTTTACAGGAGTTGATTACAAACAATTTTCACTTGTGAATGGGATTTCTTTGTACTCTATGGGTTTTTTTTTCTCATAGCAAAAGTTTTATCTGGACTTCTTATACACTTATCATAATCATAGTGGGAAAGAATACAGAATTATCTGGAAAAAAATTGCATCGAAAGAAATAAATAATAACCACAATTTTTCCTATTTTTCCTTGTCTCTACAGGAACTGAAAACTGCAGCTTTTAAATATGCATCTAAAGATGTCCATTGCTAATTTTATCATGTGTAGGATGGACTGAGAAAATCAACAAGTAGTTGGGCTGTACAGTCTCTCTCTTATTAATATATTCTGTCTTCTGGGATGATTTACCTAGAGGATGTATCAAGATAAGTGTTGCAATATATTTACATAAAACTCTGTCAAGAAAATAACTTTATATATATATCCACAAAATATACACACACTTAAAAATTCATGTGCATACATAGTTTTTGCTAAGGTTTTGCAATGAATATCCATAGAAATTTAATTCTCCATTAATATTGAATTTTGAAAATGGCTCCAGAAATAGATTCAAAATTAAAGTTAATATTCTGAAAACTCAAATATTATGAGAGCCACTCATGAGATGTGGCCATAAATTCAGTATTCAAATCAGTTTCATACTGTTATTGCTCTTTCTAAGTGAACGAATATAATAGCAAAAAATGTGGAATTATTCAAATCTTTAAGATAGCTAAATATTTTTCCTAGAGACAAACTGGGAGTTAAACTGAAAGCTAAACGTTTTAAATGTCCTACTAGATATTGAAGTAAGCATTGAAGTAGTTGGATTGCCCACTTTTTGCTATCATCTGCTTTGTTAAAATCATCCCACTCTTTGAAAGGGTAGAGGTGAAGTAAAACAGGAATAATTTGGATAACTACGTTCCACAATATTTTGGTCCTTACTGTTCAGTGGCTTTGCTGCTTCCCGTTATGGAGATCGACCTGTGCTTCAGGTCAGCACAGCTTGTTAAAGTTAGGGGTAGTTGTGACTGGCACCAGAAATGGATGTAAATTCCTGTGCTAAGGGTCTACAGGTTAAGGATTACCACTCAAATCATCTGAGGAAGAAAGTTATTTATAAAAACTGGGAGGAGAACCATGTTCCATATTTTAAGGGGTAGGAAACTGCACTGAAATGTTTTTAAAGAACACTCTCGTGTTACCATTTAGCCTCATTAATGTACTTTAGCAATACACATTTCTGTTAATTCAAATTATATTTCAATACTCTTTTACCTGGATAAATTTTGAGATGACAGTTACATTTTCAAAACTGATTATATACTCCAATCTTTTGTTCTTTTCATCACAGAACCAGCACAGAACCTAAGGCTGTTCTCCCTAGGAAGGATGATTTTCCAGCCTTTACTCTTACTAGCTTAGACTCCTCCACTTGCTTCCTTTTCATTCATTTCCTGTGTAGTTCTAAATCTTATCCATCCTTTAAAGATAGGTTTCAGTTCCTGAAAACTTTTTATGCTACTTTAGATTTGTATCCTTAAAGAGCTTTCTGCCACAGACTGCTCCTCAGGCTTTCCTACTTTGCTTTCCTTTTTCTGCTCTATTCTTCCTCTTTTCCATTTTATCCTCCTACCTTTGAGCTGAGCAGCAAATATCCTTATGATATTTACAGGAGAAGTAATATTTGGATAGTTCTTTGTTTGGTATTTCCATTGGAAATATCACAAGCAGTCATGTTTCCATGATATTTCCATTGACATTAACTTCAGAACGACTTCCTTTAATCAGGCTTAGGGGGGAAGACGCTTCATATTCATTGCCAGCTTTGTGTGTTTGCTTTCTCTCTTGTAAAATAATTTGGTAAATGAACAGGGAGGAAAAGATCACAATCAGTTGGTTTGTCTTTATTCAGATTGAAAACTAAAGCAAATGTAACTTCTGTAGTTCTGTAATGTTCACGTACAGGAAGAATATGTTGAGGTGATTTAAATATTTATATATATAAAAGCTTAAGCTGCTGAAAGAATACATTAAAGAGAAGACACACATATGCTGAGGTTTGAAAACTAATAAATTATCTCATGTACCAAGAAATTTTAATTGTTGTCCAGATATGAGGTGCCTTGTTTTAAGGCCTGATTTGTACAGCATAATTATTCAGAGCTTTTTGAATAACTAGACTATTTCTTTTGGAGAAAGCAAAAATCATTAGTTATAATTTAACATTTTATTCAAGGATCTGTATTGTACTTGGGTTTTTTTTGCTTGTTTGCTTGTTTTAATAAAAAGGTTTATGAAATCTGAGTTATTAGATGAGCAGAAATGGAAAGATGCCATAGAAATCTTCCATGGCCCATGCTGTTTTCGATTCAGTTACAGGAAAACGCTGAACCAGATGTGTGCTCATCAGTGTAGTTCTCCAAACATCAGTCTCTTTTGACATATAGCACCTGATTTTTGCAGCCGCATACTCCACGTTTATTGGACCGAGACACAGAGCTTGGTATTTGTGTACTTTTCTACCTGTGGTCATTAAAGACACTCCTGAATCCAAACCTCACAGTCTTTACGCGTACCAGTGTCTCTTGGAGTTGGGTCATTTCATGACAGCAGGTAATGATAAAAATAGGGATGGGAGATGAAAATAGGGTTGGGAAGCTGCTACAGTTGGTAGCACTTAACTTTATTGATGGTTATCAATTTATATTTGCCATAAATTCAACCAGTATAAGGTGTGTCATGGTATTCTGAATAAGTTTTCTATTAAAAAAAAACCCAAACCCACTTGAAATAAAATGTTGAATTCAACGACGAGAAAGATATATTAGGACAAAATATTAGTTTTAATTCTGCAGAAAAATTAAACAGATTGTATTGGACAAGAAATGAGGGTAATTAACTTGTGCATTTAAAGTGTACAGCTGCAGTGCACTATGCCTGGAAGAATGGGTTTGTGGAGTTAGTCAGGAGACCAGCGCTCTGTTCTTGGCATTTTCACAAAATTACTGAATTTCTATCAGTCAGTCATTTAATCTCTTATAAAATAACTTCTCTAATTCATGGGGAATATGAAATGAATATTAAATTAATGATTATAGGGTGCCAGGAGTAATGTTGGCTGTACAAATGTTTAGCTAAATCAATGCTTTAGGATGCACATTTGCATAAAACTCTACTAGAAAATTAGTTAGAGCCAGCCATGCAGCCTGTGTTAGACTCTGGGTAATATTTTACCTTAATTTGCACCTGGCAGGAGTTATAGGCACAAATGGATTGGAAGTTTGGTGAAATATTGCCCAGTTTAAATGGAAGATGCATCTTAGCACAGCAGGTGCTCGGGCAAGTACCAGTGGATCAGAATCCTGAACCGCACAGTCCCTTCAAAGTTCCTCAGATTCTTCTCATTGACTTTTATCAGGTTTTTGATTGCTTGCTTGGAAATACCTGTGTCCTGTGACAAGTGGCATCTACCTAACAACATAACCCTATTTTCACCTTCAGCTTCCTGAAACATGAATTCAATATGATAGAGGAAAAAAAAATAATAGCAAGGAAGATTAAACCAGCTTGCAGTATTGAAGCTCTGAGGTCTTTTGCAGGAGTTCCAAGTTTTTAGTTTAGGGTTAGTTTTTTTTTTTTAAACAGTTTTGGAGTTTTGTTTTGACTTTTACCTAGAATTTCTGGAGCTCCTTAAAATCCTCAGAAGTCCAACAGTTGATATGAATATATAGCCATTGCAAGGAATATCTGAAGGAGGCTGCTAGGGAGCAGGAACGCTGTTCTTCCAGAACACAGTTGGGAAAAGGTCATTAGGTAGTGAGATGAGAAGGATATTTTTGAAGCCTGGATGCTAAGGAGCTGGGAAAGCTTTGGCTGAAGATCCTTATGACTCTGGGATGCTTCTGCCTCTTTAGCAAACTTACTCTGCATCTTTTTATGCAAAGCATGATGTCTTTACATTAATATTCTGCAATGTTTTTATATGCTTTTTAAGTCAATTTATTAAAGAGAAGAAAATTATGTTCCTATACATTTAATCTGATGGATCTGACTGAAGTTGGCTAGCAGTTCTGAAAATTCCTTAGGAACCTGCATGCAACCCACAGACCTTCTTTTCCAAGAAAAGCCATCCATATAATTAGTTTAGATTATTTTATATATTGTTTTTGCTTCTCATTAATTCAGCCACCTTTAATGATGAAATAAGTCCCTGTATTCCCCTGAAATAAGATGCCTTTTAGAGTCTTACTTGCTTCTTTCCTGTGATTGTCTTTCAGGCCTGTTTTTTTAAAATGTTGCCATTAGCCAGCATGTTGAATGGTAAGAAGTTACAATTCTGTGAATCGATTGTCAGGTAATTTTTGCTGAGCACTTTATTGGCAGCATAATATGATTCAGAATCAGAAAAACCCTGTGAAAGTCATAGGTGATGGGGATCGTGTTTATTCATCAGAAATACAAATGTCAGCAGCAGAGGACTATTTTAAACACCCCACCTCCCTTGACAAAGTTGTGACAGCCATGCCAGGTTCATGAAACCTGTAAACTCACAGGACAGCTTAATTAAAGACCAAGAAGATTTGTATTTGAGAGGAAGAAAAAGTAGTGACAGATCCAACTGAAAATCAGAGGTGTAGATAAGCTGAATATAGTGCTTTGACAAGATACTCTGAATTTAGTCCTTTTTTTTTTCTTAACCCTTGCAGTTTCCTGTCCATCACGTCCCCACTTGTACTTCTGCACAAAAGAATGAGATTTTAATGTAGTCACTCTCCTGTTTTAAGCATCTGCAAACACTGTTGCTACAGTCAAATTCCTCCCTTGGGATTAACTCCAGTAAAATTGAAGAGATCAAGGTCATCTAAAGAGCTTATGCTCTCCCTTTGCCTCAGTTAGAAGGTACTTTGTAAACTATTATCATAAGTTTTAAACTTCTGACTGGAAGGACGCCCAGCAAAAATCTTTGAGTGATCAGATTAATTTACATTAGAATTTATTTCCACCAAAAAAAGAGAAAAGTGCTGGAAGCTGCAATTCAGGCATTTGTTTAATCAAAACAGTATTTCATTTTTTTTTTTTTTCCCAGAAACCGAAGAAATGACAAAATCATATAAGATGTCATTTAAGAAGGAGAAAAAAAAAAAAAAAGAAATAATCTAGCATGGCACTGTAACAGGATTTCCTTATCAATCCCTTTCCAGATGCAGTAACTGTCGTTTAGGCCATGCCAGTGACTGGTCTCATGCCAACCTAATACAAGTTGGTTCCACTTGTCACCCTTTCAATTTCCCAGCTGGACTCAGTTTTAAAGGGTGTATTAGCATTATCAAAGTAATCTTTAAGATTTGAATTGGTTTTCTTCTAAATCTGTTTTGTTTCTGAATCATATTAGTGGAAAAAAGTAATGAAATGCTGGAAAGATAAAAGGAATATTATTATCTTTGTATGGTATCACATCTTATGCTCTCAATGCATTCTCTTCTCATTTCAAAAGAATGTGAAATGTCTTGTCCAGCACATGATGGTAGAAAGCACTTGCTTAATGAGTACTGGAGAATCCCTTTTGCAGTCAGAAATTCAAGTAATAGAATTGGTTATTCAAATATTATTCATTCAATTATCTGAAAAATGTCATTGCTTATAAACTTTAGAACTTCTTTTTTTCAAAATTTTGCACTCTTGAAGAGTGGAAAATAATGAAAATAATTGAAAAGCAATAGGTGTTTAAGTGCTCTTAAGAAAATGGCTTATCTCAGTGCCTAAGTAACAGAAGATATCCTCTGCTATTCCACCTATCCTATCTCTTTTATAAATCCTGTCTAAAATTAATTTTGTTACGCTTTTTGTACAACCTTTTTGAAATTGCAGTGTTGGGGAGGCCTTGTTGGTAGTGAGGTTCCATTCAGATAAGGTATTTGCTCTTCTTTCTTCGAATCTTATTGAGATAATTAACAGAAACCTTTTGGTTTCCCAGAGGCATTATTAGAGGTCTATTATTCGCAAACATCAAGGTTTGAAGTGCAAAAGAGAAACTGAAAATGGCGACGGAGACAGGAAGTGGCATTTGGAAAGGAAATGATAAACAGAGGAGACTCCTTGCAGCAAACATCAAGAAAATCACTTCAACCAGAATGGTTTGGTGGAAGGATGTTCTGTGAGTGCAACTGGAAAGGGATGATGTCCCCGGTTTGTTCTCTCTGATAAAGTGAATGAGCTGATGTTTAAAATAAAGACTGCTGGAGGAGAGGGTGTAATGAGGCGGAGGTTACACTGGGGTGAGAAATAAAACTTAATTGCGGTAAAGTAGTTACATAAAAGTCAGTGGCCTAATACAAGGTGGAAGGGAAGAAAAGCACCTGCCTCCCTTTAAACAGACACTGATAAAAAACGAACCTGCTACACTCTGCACTCTCTGCCTTCCTCTCAAGTGCTGGAATAGAGGTAAAATCACAGTGCAAGGGGTTCGCCCATCCTCAGTTGGTCTTGTCCTCATAAATATGGAGGAAACAGTTGAATTCCACAAAAATTGCTGGAAAACTGGATTTAATTTCTATAGTTACTTGGGGATCTGTCCTTTAGTCCCTTCTGTGGTGGAATTAATGTTATAAATATAAGACTCTAATCTTTCCTACCTCTTTTGTCGTTTCCCCCTTTTTTTCCCCCCTCTCATATCTAATGATATGTTCCCATCCTTTATAAAATATCCTCTTTTGCTAATTATTTTACAGCCAAATATCCTCCTGGTGCAGCTGACAACGCAGATACGTAACGGTGTCCCCCTGTGGAGTGTGGGATGGCAAGAAGTGGTTGGGAAGGGAAGAGGATGCTGACCTCTCCAACTGATGCAGGTGCTACTGCTGCTGAATTCCCAACCACAAACTAACCCTCCTGTAGCTTCCCTTCAGGCATTCCCTTCTTCCCCTCCTCTGGGCATCAAGCTCCAATTCTTTCTGAAAGCAATGCTTTTCTTGACAAGAAAATAAATCATTGCTTCCTTTATTTTAACCTTTCCTGTCACTTTCCAGATCATTTAGTGGTGTCAAATTCTATTTCATCTGTCTGAACACATATAAAGTTATCTAACTGAAGGGTGCTGTTTCTTCTACTCTATTGTATCATTGTACTTTACCAATAAGTACCTTGAATTCCGTAGAATTTAGCCAGTAAAATACTAGGGGTAGTGAATATTGGTGATATTTAGTCTTATTTTCACTTGACTACATTTAAAGAAATGGAATTCCTAGAAAATGGATACAAAATCCGCTGGTTATCCCTACAGTATTGATTTGCATCTGAACAAAAAAAACATTCAACATATTACTTTTAAAAGCATTTTTAAAAAATTTTTCAGTTTTCTCTCCAGAAAGTATGAGAAATGTAAAATTAAGGTGCCACAAGTCAATTAGTGATTAACAGAATTATTGAGGTGCTTGATATAAATATTACACAGTTATTTGTTATTAAAGTTACAGGTGCAAATTCTGCTCCCATCAAAGATGATGCTTCAGGTTAATTAATTTTAATTTATGGGGTATGCTGTGGCAGTGCTTGAGAGGGCATATGTTTGCTTAGCAGTATTACTTCCTAATGTCCCTGGAAGATGGTGATCTGAATGGTTTTGCATTGTCACACACAACTTTTTCAGGCAATACTGGAAAAATTAATTTCAGAGCCCCCGTCATTTTAATCTGCAGGCACTCCTGTGTTTTTTTGAGCAACCTGCCTCAAAGACAAAAATTGGTGTATCTGTTATCATATTTGAGCGACGCATTATGAGTATGTGCCAGTAGCTTCCACAGAGTCGGTTTCATATTGCCTTGATTGCATTTGAATACTACTTGTTCTCCTGAGAGACTGCTTGGATTAGTTTTATGATAATTCTCATATCTTATACCTAACCTATGAAAGATGAAATTCGCTGTTGCTGGGAAGGTCGATGCACCCTGTGTTTGCCAGTAGAGAGCTCCTGTTTATTCAGTTGTCGACAAACCACTGTACTGGGAGCAAGCCTTTCTCCCTCAGCTCAGCCATGCTGCACATGATCATAAATCTCATGGGATATCTTGCCAAAGGAACCATCAGTCCTGTGTATCAGGCAGAAGAATCTGATTTTGTCTGCAGCTTTCATGTTGCCGAACCCTACCACATTACTCAGCCCACAAGCTTTCTTTTACATTCTGGAGCCATATGTGATCCCTCTTTATTTCTCCTTAGGTTTCAGAAGAATTTATTCTAGGTGTGGGACAATAAGAGATGAGGCTGAACTGAGTTATGGATTGCAGAGCAGGAGAACACTTGAGGGATGTGTGGGTGAGGAAAGGAGACGCTTGCGTGCTGACTCTGAACATTACTGTACCGCGCTTTAGCGTGTGAGATGTGTGGTAACATTGCCTATAACATGATAATATAGACTGAGCTTTTGGCTGGATACGAGTGCTTGCTTTCTTGAGAAGTGATGGGGCTTCTTGCTTCACTGTCTTTAACTAGAGTTTGAACGCAGCAGCGCTGCCCTCTGGGCAGAAGTTTGAAGACTGTGACTTTGTGTTGAGAGTCAAAAAGAGAGGAATGGCTCCATCTCTCTTAAGTTGCATACTTTAGGTGGCTTTTATGAGTGACTTTCTTTTTTATTGTTATTTTAGTGTTTATTTATCTGTTTGCTTTCTCGTTGCAGAAATGGCAGTAGGTGAAAAAGTCATTGAGTGGACGCAAGAGTAAGGCTGTGTACGTGGAGTTGACTGAGCTCATCAGGACAGAGTGAAAGTCAATTTTCTACCCCACAGGCAGGGGTTGTTAAAATATGACAATCCTTTGTTTGGTTCAGAATGGACCATGATCCACAGACAGCAGATATGAGGAAGAGATTTTGAAGAGAAATATCACTGTCTGCTTGACAGTACTTACACTAACCATCTCCTTTTGGCCCCCAGCTGTAGACAGGGTAAAGGGTTAAATGGATCTTAAGCCTTACCATTCTCATGTTAAATGCATTTTCACAGGAAGTTCCATCTCTACATGGGGAAAAGCTTCTTTCCTTTGAGGGTGCAAGAACAGTGGAACAGGCTGCCTAAAGAGGTTGTTTAACCTAAAGAGTTTCCTTCTCTGGAAATATTCAAACGCACCTGGATGCATTTTTGTTCAGCCTGCTCTGGGTGACCCTATTTTGGCAGGGGGGGTGGACTAGATGCTCTCTGAACGTCTATTCCAACCCCAACCATTCTGTGATTCTGTGGTTGGGATACTAGTTTTTCCCTCCTGGATTCCTTGCAAAATCAACATGTATTTCTGTGTATGCACGTGTGTGTATCCCAGGAGGAAGGCATGGTTCTGCATCTCTTCTTAGTGCCAGTCCCTCTCTTCAGCCTTCTTGTAGACTGGTCTTGGACCATTGCATCTGATTCTGTGTTGTTCCAAGCACACTATCTAGGTAATGCCGGGAACTTTGGAGATCAAAGGAAAGGATGTTCAGAAAACATCAGAGCTTTTGTTACAAGTGCTGGTTACCTGGTAAGTCAAGAATGACATTGGCTGGATGGCAGTAAAATAGAGTTCTGTCAGTTCAGAGCAGCAGGAAACAAAGGTTTACATTTTTCAAGTGTCCTGTTCCAACATACAAAAGAATTTGCATACAAAGTGGGGGGTAGAGTCATCAGAGACTGATTTTGGAGATGAGAGAGCAGAAAGAAACCAGAGAAAAACATTGAGAGGTTGTTTTTCAGATACTACCGGGATAATTACTGGAATGGGGAGATGGTACCAAATCCATGGTGGCAGCTAATGAATCAGAGTTACCTGAATATTGATAACATTATAAAAATGTTTGTCTCTTTTGTAGCTGAAGGGGGTACAGCTCTCTCGGATCTTAAGCCAATGCTTAAACCCAGAATTTTAGGCTTAGCGCATTTTCTTCATTGACATGGCATTTTTTCCTGAGCCAAAGGGCTGACTGAAGCACCTCTACTTTTATCTTAACAGATTTACTTATTTGACTGGATAGGAGAAAAAAAATTATATGATTGCATTAATAATATAATCACAAAAATTAATAGTAATAATTTGCTTTGCTGCACAAGATGAAGTGTTATTATCCAAAAGCATGCATTCTCTCAGTACAACCTCTGCTGAATTCACAAGTGTTGCTCTTTGGTTGGCTTTTTTGCTGTGAGTAGGATACTTCAGGTCTACTCATCCTCCCACCAGACAGCTGCCAGCAGCTTTAGCAGATGCTGAAGTGTCTTCTCCAAATATCTTCTATTGGAAAGAGGGTAATTTCTCCCTTTTTGTCTTCCCCCATGCCCTAAGGAAGATAGAAGTCCTAGGAAAGACCACAGAATACCTAGAGTTCTGCAGTCGGAAGCATAGTTGGAAACATATAGAAAAGTGTCTGTTGGGTGGGAAACAAGTTGTTAAAAAAGGCTAGCACTTCCGTCCTTTTGTCCAAAATTCATAATTAGAATTTGTTCCTGTGGTCCCCATCCTGTAGAAACTTTAAGATGTGGTTCTCAGTCTGGATTCTCCCCTTCTTTCTGTCAGTCTGGTTTGTCAGACAGCTCTCCAGTTGGAAAAGTCAAAAATCCATCTCTGAAGGAGATCCTGACCGTGCTTATCCCACTGAGTGTTTTTACAACTCTATTGGGCTCACGCCGTTGGAGTTGTTTGAATAATAGTGTCAGGATGGCCGAGTCCATGCCCCAATTTCTGCCTTTCTCCACTCCAGACCTAACAAATGATCTTAAGCTCACAAAGGAGGAGAGACCTGAGGGCCCCAGGGTGGTAGGTTCACTATTTTAGGGGACTGTAATTGTTGCAGTTCAAAATGCCACCGTAGGTCACGCCACTGGGAATTTGAAGTAGTGGATTTGCTGCTGGCCAGTAGCAAACTGCTTTGGGTGTTGAATAGCAGCTTCTTATCTCCAGCTTCACAGATGGGATTGTGGATGTCCCACTTCTGGTGGTTAGCACTGAATAGCAAGTTTTGTAAATGATTCTTGGCAGGAGTACTTATTACATTTCTATTGAGATTTATCTCCACAGCTGAGTTTTCCTTTGCTTTTTTCTCTCTACCATGCAATTAAATGGGTGCCCATCCTATGCAGAAGGAAACGCCTCTATTAAAGATGAAAAGAACTGAGACTGAAGCCAGCCACACACAGCACTAGGTTTTAAGCCAGCTTTACTTCAGTTTTCAGAAGAAATGAAAAAAAAACGAAAAAAAAGACATGTATGTTACATATTCCTGGTCTCTGAGATACCACACGCAGTATTTTCGTAGAACACATGCTCATAACTGTGCTGCATTCTCATATCAAGACTGGAAAAATGTTCTTTCCCTAGAAGGAAAAAGTGTTCTCAGTTTCTAACATTAGGTAATGTTGCTTTGCTGACAGCAGTAAATATTTCCTGTAGTGTTCTTTATCGCCATTTTAATGGCAGTACACCCAAAGCTGACTAGACATTGCTTTTTGTTTTACAAGAAACTGTTCTGAGAGATACACTACTGATTTGAGAACAAATGCAATGCTGTATTTGACAAACATCATAATGTGGCTGTGAAACCATATTTTCTTAAACTGTTTAGAAAATAAAAATATTTGTTAATAAACAGACCAGCCTGAATATAGTATTTTCTTAAACACTTTTGAAAATACAAGGATTTGGAAATAAACAAACCTGAATATAATTTAAGCTATGCTTCTCCTCACAGATGATGTGTCACTAAGTTTTGCTAAGCAGAAATGTAAAAAATGAGGTATTTGACTTGGGAGAATGTTTTCAAATTCCTGGAGGTCTCGCTGTGGACTTTCCTGGCTTTTGCAGAGTATGGGGAAGTTTGCAAACGGTTTAGGAACTCTGAATTTGTGAGTATGGGATTTTCCCTCTTTGATACTACAGAATACTTATTTCTACACAAGCTTTTTTGATAGCCTATGATATATTTAGCCAAAGGTTAGACACACTGCCCATGGCAATCAACTGCTGTAAATAAAAGCAGACCACTAGCTTCATATTTATTATCAGTTATGAACACACGACTTTGTAGTTAAAATATTTAATCTGTGCTGATCACAAAACTGAACTCAGCCCTGACTCATATGCAATTTGCCAATAGGTGGCATGAGTGCATTACTAAGGTTTACAGGTACAAACTGCAAATAACAGCTTATATTTAACTTTCTAAAGAGGCAGCAGAAGGCCCCGTGTCTCACGTTAGGAGTCACCGATGCCCATGTAGTATCAACTGGCTGAATCTGCAGTCTGAGTGATGCCTGCTGCCAATGATGCATGAAGTATTTTTGTTACAGAATTGAGGTAAAACAAACAAAGTTACTGCTTAATAGCTATGTGAAATAGAAATGACCTGAAATCAACCGCAACAACCACACAGTAGCATGACCAAAAGAAAAAAAGGGGGAGAGGGAGTATTAATTTACGGCTAGTCTTACATAAAAAACAAACAACACAACCAATTAAAAGCTCAAACTGCTTTAATAGAGCACAGATCCAAAACCTGACTAATGCAACTGGGAGAAAAAAAAAAAATCAAGTTTAAATTATGAAACACTTTGAGAAAAAAATCTCTCCTACTGCACAGGCAGTATGAGGTTATTAAGAGGAGCTGTGTTATAGAAGAGCAGTAGTTTTGGGGAGGGAACAGTGGAAGTCACAAGGAGATTTATATGGAATTGCAGCCATTGCGATCCCACCTCATTTATCTGCAGACTTTAATCCAGTCTGATGCCTCTCCCATCCCCAGCCTCACCTGGAGGCCCTGAGCAAACCTCACCCTGAAGATCCAGCAATCAAAGCAGGTCACCATCCCCTTCAGCTCCAACCATCAGTGCAACACTCACCTGAAGCCGATTGTTTCAAATTGACACAGAGATTTCTTACAAACAGAGGTTTGTATGTAGAATTAAGAAAGCACTAACTTAAAACTAACTTAAGCAGAGTGAAATTATTTGCCTTTTCTGTGCGTTTTGTGGTTTGTTTTTTTTCCCCAGAACTTGCTCAGGTGATTGCTGGCTGTGATTTATATGGTTTAGATAACTTCCTAACATGATTTATGGGTTGAAAAGCAATGATGTGACTGCAAAAATTCTCATTTGAAATTCTTCACCCTGTGTTATACAACTGGTCTATTAGATGATTATCACCATCCAGCTGCCTTTAAAGCCTATGAATTGATTTGAGGTGTAAAAATGAGAGCAAAGTGTTTGGGAAGTGCCCATATGATAATTTTGATTCCTGCATGGATCCTCCATTTCTTCACAGACGAAGTAATTGTCCTGTATTTGTTGATTCACAGTATGTGAGTGAGACAGGGAAATTCTGTGAGTTAGAACAGATGTGGTTATATCTGGGACCGCTTTTGTCATATTTATGAACTGACAACCTTCAGAATGGCAACATCTTCTAAATCTATGCATTCTCTTTTTCCTACTTGAAATATAAGTATCAGAATAGGATCCAATTTCTCATAGAAGTTTTGTACGACACGCCTTAGAGGACAGGGAATGAGGCAGTATTTGAGATCTAATTTTTATTGTAATCACGTATTTCTTT
Source organism: Scolopax mira (assembly GCA_004320125.1). Classification (NCBI taxonomy): domain Eukaryota; kingdom Metazoa; phylum Chordata; class Aves; order Charadriiformes; family Scolopacidae; genus Scolopax; species Scolopax mira. The sequence goes on from BJBW01006291.1 coordinate 99,809, forward strand.
AAGGCACTAATGGCTAGACTTCTTCTTTGTGTTAAGGTCTTCCAGTCCATTCTCTTTACTCAGGATTGGTATTACTGACCTAGGAAGTACAAATTACTCAGTCCGTTGGCTATTTGCAGTTTGTTGCTGGGTAGGACTTGGTGTGGGCTGTTCAGAGCTAAGCATTAGATCTGTGTTAGGTATATAACACCCAGAAGTTGGATCTATCTTTCTTTCTAACTGCATTTTCCCATGCCTTTAGGGAGGTACATGGTACTGCGGAAGAAAGATGTTGCTTAGGTGTTTCCATTCCCTCCCCTCTCCTTGTTTCCTTCAAGTCATACAAATCCCAGGCTATAAAAATCACCAAATAATTGGTGTCCACCAGTCCAAAGAAGTGAGTTAGGCAGATACTATCACGGCTTAACATTTGGCACTGCTCCTTATTGAGCTTCTACCACAAAATGAGAATAACAGCCTAGAAATACAGCGTCCGAAAATATTTCATCAAAGGCTGAATATATGAGAGACAAGAGCCTGAGTAAGTTAACAGTAGTACCCAGTAGGGTTTTGACAGCCGCGTGAGTTTGAGTTGAGAGGTGTATTTCAAAAGCATTAATTTCTAGTCTTCCCTTTTGTAAGACCGAGAGTTTTTCTACTTGTAATCACAGGACAGTGATCTAACTCTTATATTCTCAGCGCTATGTTATCGGGATGGCACTGCTTTAAACATGGAGGGTAACAAGTGTAGGTTGTTTGTGTCCAAATGTTGCTACCATTAGAGTAGACTGAACTAGAAGGAAAATTGCCCAAAAGGACTTTAGAAACATTTCTGTAATACAGACAGAATTTCACTCTCTGTGTGAGAGAAATAATAGCACTATGAGGAATATGAATTACCATCATTCATCTCAGTGGGATGCTGATTTTTGAAGGCTAAGGACTGAGTTTAATTTTTTTTTTTTACTATTTTTTGACAGTTTAACAGGAATATTTTCAGACATAGTTTTGAAAAAATGTTCATGAACTTTTTAATCAAGAAGTAAATAAAACTGTAATAAAAAATAAACTTGCCAGAGATTATTCTGGGCTTGTAGTCAGTATTTAGTGATAAAGACTTGCAGCTTTTGCTCTTCTATCCCTGAAAGCCTCGCAGCAGGGGCAAGATAACAGAGAGCTAGATAGTTCTGCAGAGCACTGTGTTTGCTCTAATGTACTATGCAAAATGAACATTAATGAGACACGGGTTGGTTCAACTAACATTTTGACTTACTGAGTTCGGTTGGTTTTGTTTTTATCTTTTATCATTCAGTTTTTGTCCTTGGAAACTTGTCTTGTAAAGAAATAAAACATTGAGGTGCTGGAGCAGAGAAGGGCAACCAGAGGGTCTGGAGAGTAAGTCTTATGAGGAGAGACAGAGAGAGCTGGAGTTGTTCATCCTGGAGAAAAGGAGGCTGAGGGGAGACCTTATCACTTTCTACAACTCCCTGAAAGGAGGGTGTAGAGAGGTGGGGGTCAGTCTCTTCTCCCAAGTCGCAGGTGACAAGAGGAAAAGGCCTCAAGTTGCACCAGGGGAAGTTCAGATTGAATATTAGGAAAAATGTTGACACTGAAAGGGTTATTAAGCTTTGGAATGGGCTGCCCAGGGAAGTGGTTGAGGCACCATCCCTGGAGGTATTTAAAAGCCAGGTTGACATAGTGCTTAGAGACATGGTTTAGTGATGGCTTTTATCAGAGTTTGGTTGATGGTTGGACTAGATGATCTTAAAGGTCCCTTCCAACCTAGACAATTCTATGATTCAGTAATTTTTAGGTAAAGTGGCATGAGCTATAGGATCCCTCATTTCTACAGCCAGTACGGTTAAGAGAGATCTATAATCCATAGAATCTTAAATGTTTTTTTTTAGTTTTTTGTTCATCAAAGAAGCTTATGTCAATCAAGCTCAAAAAGAGGGAGTTAAGATGTATCCTGACAAGTCCTGTCTTTGCAATAATAGCTTCTGTTTACATGCAGCTAAAACACAATGTATTTGGAGGACTCTTTAAATTGGTGGTAAAACTCTGTTTGACTTTCTCCTTTAACCAAAACTCTTTGTTCTTCATCATGTCTGCAGAAAAGTTAAATGTGAATCATAATTTGATTCCTTTGGCTAAAGAGCGGAATAATTCCATTGTGTTTCTTTCAGCCTTTGTCTCGGATAACTGCTTCTCATTAGCAGTGCAATAGTGAAATGTTGCCTTGTTCTGGGAAGGAAGAGATGTTTTTGGTCTGAGTTTCTGCAGGGGTGTACAATCTGGAAGCAGATGGCTTTGTGCTGATGAAGAGAAGGCCATGCTCCACTGGGATTTGAGGGATAAGGGGAATTTGTGTGCCAAGCTCAGTCTTTCTTTGGTGGGAAAGCAGATTAACCTCAGTTGCTAGATGCTGAAGAATCTTGGAGGGCTTCCTTCATACCTGCTAGGGTATCCCATCCACAGGGCCATCTGCCTCCAGAATTCAGACCTTGGTGTTGACTGTGTTGAGGATTATATCTGGCCTTTTGTAATATGTGGCGTATAGAGAGAAACCAGGGACCTTCTGTTTCCCATCTAGTCAGCACTTAGGCTGTAGATCTAGGCATAATGGCAAGCTGGGGTTTTGGGGATGATATCAGTAAACATGCTTTGATTTTTTTTTTTCCAAGCTTTCCATCAACTTTGTTTTTTTCTTGATAAGAAGTCCATGTAATCTCATAACAAGGAGAATAGAATCCAATATGTGAAATATTCCTTCTCTTAATGATGCTGAAACTTTGTGCTGATGCATTTTACTGGACCTTTTTGCAATTATTTTACTTCTGTTGTTATCCGTGAGCTTGACCCCTACCTGTGCCTGTCTGATGTAGTGTTGGTGACTTCAACAGCTGAGTTATATCAGTTCATACCCCCTCAATCCCTGAACCATGGATCAGGCCCATTCCTGTACTGGGGACACCACTGGGACGAGCCCCATACTGCAGATTTGTCTCCCAGACAGCGAAGGCAATGTAAGATGCTCCCAAAGAAAAAAAATCAATACTTGGGGGACAAAACACCCACAATCTTGTGTGCTTTCTGTGGCAGGAAGGGGCAGTGCAAGTTAGTCCTTCCCCTTCCAGAGGGTAGAGGTTGATCCTCATGGCAGCACTGAGCATCCCCAGGGAGTGATGGACCTGGCCCCAAAATGGGAAGCAGCTCCCTGCGAGAAAACAGTGGCATCGTGTGACCTGGTGTTTGGAAAAAAAACAAAGTGAAGCAGGGATTTTATTTGTCTGGGCTAAGCCTCCTGCTGCAAATTTATAGGCTTTTTAACTTGCTGTGCTACCTGTCAGTCTCAGAACAGATGCACAGCCTTCAGGCTCTCGGAGCTTGCCAGCAACTGGCATCCTGCTGGGAGCTGTAGGAGGACTTTCAGTCTGAAGCAGGGCAACCTAATAATAGCGCAGGAATACATTGAACCGATGCTTGCACAAAGAAGTAGAAAAGGGTAACCTGTAGTTTTGCTTTCTTTCAGCCAGCAGAAGGATGTACAGGGGGAAACCGTAGGCCATTGACATGAGCACTTGCTTGGCAGCAGGATGCCGAATACCTTGGCCAGAATAACCAGATGTTTGAATTTCCCCAAAGCTGAAAGCAGGCATAGATATGTAAAAATAAGCTTTTTCTAAGCAGGCATGCTTCTCAGACTGCTCAAAATTTACTGGGTCTAACTTACAGTTTGAATAAAAACAGAGGGTTAGAAAAGTATACGTTTGAAACATGCATTTTTATTTGTCTTGGTACTATAACTGTAAGTTTCATAGTTCTTTACCTTAAAGGTTCCTAAGAGTTCAGTTCAGTGGCCCAGTTATAAGTCACGTGTTATTTGCATGAGGAGCACTGCCAGATATGGCAGTGGGGCTGTTGATAGACCATTTCTTTCTGGTCCTTCAGCAGGAGTCCTGTGTCTGTGATACCATAGGATATCTTATCTGAAATAAAGGTGCATGTGTCAGCAACTAAACCAAACCCTGGTATTCCATAATGAAAGGCTGGCTGAAGCATAGCAGGCTGTGACACTGGGCTAAGAAACTTCCATCTGATGTGATGGGCTTGGCAGATGTAGTGATGGACCAGTTCTTTTTGTTCAGGACATGGCTAGGGGGTATGGCTGCTCTAGACTTCCATTTTCTGCCAAGAATGGAAAAAAAAAAAAAAGAGAGAAATAATATTGAGATTAGAATTAATGAGACATGAGAAAAGAGAAATCATTATTAATATAAACATAAGAACACTTTAATTTTGTCATTTCAAGGAATAATGGAGATTCTTGATCAGAAACACCATCTGCCATGGCAGAATTTCCCTCAGCTGGTTATAGTAAATTGAGCAATGGTAAAATGTTCTTTATATTTATTTCTGTTTCTGGAAAGAAACCCACAAATTATTCACTTGTAAAGATTATTCATAAATATCTCAAAGCCATTCCTGCTCATTCTCACCCCATAGCATCCTCTGCATTAGAACAAATCCTCTGCCTGTGAGGTAGAGTGGAAGTGGGAATGAAAATGTAGCTCTGGGTAGAGCAGCATTGAGATGAAGTCCAAAAATCTCACCCCACTGATTTCCAGGAGGGCCACGTTTCAGTGGAGACTGACCGTTTAGGAAATCACCACTAACAGTGCTCAGTGTTAGGCTTGGACTACAGATTTCTCCTTTTGGGAATTTTGGTCAGGTATTCACGACCAATTTATGAGGAATATGTCCTAAAAGGCCTATAATGTCAAGTGAGAAACTACACGTTGATTGCTGAATTTTCAACACATGCATGTTCTCATCTTCCTTGGTGGGTCCTAGGTCTTCCTTGAGGCTCATATGGCAGTTTTGGAATGCTGTTACAAAGAGAAATGGTTTTGGTTCTCTTTTTATTATTAAAAAATTGCTTTCTGCAAATTTCTCTCACACCAGAGAATTGGATTTGGTTAAAAATATCTCCCAATGTGCTTGGGGGTGTGGGGGGAAAATAGTCTCTTCAGTATTTTCAAGGCCAATTAATTTTTTAATTAACAAAAGTATACTTGAAAATCTAAAACATTCATTTGTGGAAATTAGTCTGTTTCTAGTTATTGCTGGATTAGTTTGGCAAGTCATATATTTTAAAGTAGAAAATGAAATTCTCATGCAGAAAGATAAATTGTTTAACTTCCATGGAGGTCTTTAAACTAATTCGTTTTACTTTAGATTTTGTTATCTTTTGTTGTGTTTAGATATGGGCCATATCTACTGTTGTGATTAAAAAGTACAATTAGTTTGAAATATGGTTCCATTATGACTTTCAGTGGTTGATTCAAAGTAACTTATAATTTCCATCAGTTGCTTAAGCATTTTTCCTAAATGGATATTAGTTTGACTCCCGCAAAATAAGCGGGCACAGTCTGAACAACAGGAATGTGCAAGCACATGCTCATTGTGTGAAATTGAAATAATATAAAAGTATTTAGTGGTGTTTTAGTTTACAAGTAAATTGAAAGAATAATGAAAATATTTTGCAATTTGCAAACGCTCACATTTTTAAAAATGTATTTGTATTGTTACCAGTTTAGAAAAAAATGTTGTAGCTTATGCTAACAAAAACTAATGTCAAAACTAGTTGACATTTATAGGTAGATAATTTTATGCTGCTTTGAAAATGGTCTGTAAGATCACTCTGTGGATATTCCATTAATTTCACTTTTCAAAAATTAATTTTTCTATAGAAGCTCTTACAGTGACTTCATGATAATGGTAGTCATCAAATTTCCAGCTTGTTTTGATTGCAGAGCAGTCAGTGAGTTGCGTGAACAGCTCATGTTGCAAAGAAAAACCCGGGAGCCTTCTACTTGGAATGGGTTTTGCAAAAAGTGAAGTTGTATTGAATACGAGGAGTGTCTTAGCTCTTATCTGAGGGACTTTGATGTCTTGAACATCTGATGCATTTTCTCCAAATTGGTTTCTTAGCTTTACATATTTACATTGAAGATAAGAGAAAAAGGAGTTTGCATTTAAGTTAAAAAGGGGAAAGACAAAAAAAAAGATCTTGAGAGATCTCTTTGGGAGAATTTTGCATTCTATTAATACCCCATTAATGTATAGATTCCTCTGAAAAGATCTCAGTGGGTCTGTGCTGCTGTTGTAAATATACATCACCAGAATCTTATCAGCTTCTTTTCAGCATGGTCCCCCAATGCCACTGTGACAGGGTGCAAAGGTATGACTTTTTGTTTTTGTCCAAGAGCCAGGTGACAACAAGCTGTGCCCTGCCCCAAGCTGAAAAACAAATTTGAAAAACAAGTACAGAACCAAACCCAAAGGAAAAAAACCTAAGTCTATTGCAATTATTGAACAGTGCTTAAATCATAGCAGAGTCATTCCCTTATTGCATTTGCAATGTCATATTTATTACATAGTCTTTATGGTTTTGTAATTAAAGATTCATTGTGGTTTCCGCTGTACATTCAGTTATTCAGGAGTTTATAAATCAGCCTGCTTAATTTGTAACATGCTGAAACTTGGCAAATAAATCGTCACTCAGTATGCAAATTGTTATAGTTTTTTTAATGGCCTTTTTTAGCTATGGTGATGAAAAAACCCACAAAGGGTGAGACCTAAAAAATATATAGGTGAGAAAAATCCTCAACCCTGACAAAAGTTTGTTAGCCACAAAGGATGGAATTCAGAATTGCAACCTGAGCCCTCGACTTGGACACTGCAAATCTCCAGAAATACCTCTTTGGATTGCCTGATTGTTGTTGTCTTTGCTCCAGGGATATATGGGACTGTGTGTCTTCATGCTGTGGCACCGGGGATCAGAACACACTGCCTCGAGTAGGATGTATCTGCACCAACAGGCCTAAGCAGAAAAACTTTGTGAGTACTTTGTAATAAAAAGATACCCGTTCCAGTAAAGGATTTGGATCTCCCTTTCTAGTCTGAGGGACGTGAACTTCTGTCTTGCTGGTTTAGGGGAGTATTTAATTATTAGGCAGTACAGGATGCTGGTACAGAGACAGGGGAGCTCCCCACATATCTGGTGTTGAAACTGTATACTGTCTGTGGGAGCTGATTTGATCTGGAGACAGGCAAGCAGAGAACCTGATCTGATCATCTAGTAGTTATGGACACAGCTGGTGGGGAAGTCAAGGATTTCACAGATGCCTGCAGTACACTGTTGTATTTTTTTTTTAAGGTCTTGATATGCATAAATAACCTAGATTTATATTATCACGTGATTATTGTGAAATAGTTACCTGTGCAGCCAGGAGCCTTGTTAAACTTTCTTCAAGCTCTTGTCAAAGAAGTGCAGAGCACAAGGAAGAACATTTGCCTGCCAAACATATCCTTGGCAAGCTGTCTCTTGAACAATTCTGATTTGTTTCCATTTAATTAATGAACACTTTCCTGGTTTGTTATTATTGTCCTTGCCTGAAGTTGTTCCCATTACAGAGATGAATAAATAGTTCTCGACATCAGTTTCTACTTGCTTTGTAATTTGTTACACCATCAGGGACCTGTAACTTGTCCTTGATTTTTGTCCCTACTAATTCTACTTCATCTTGGTTCTTTGTGTTTTTTATGTGATTTCTGTTTTATCCTCCGCGGTAAAAAAAAAAAAAAAAGATTTTATTCTTTAATCATTGATGTTCTTTTATTGCTATTACAATAATATCTTTCATTTTTCTTCTTTGTCATGGAACGTACTTCCTTGAGGTAGGAGGTAGGTTGTAGGTAGGAGGGCTCTTTCGTTCAAGTACCATTTTCAGGAGCTCCTTGTTCCACATAAGCATGTGAAAGGAAGAGCATAAATTATCAAAGATGTTTTCAGAGTATGGGGAAAGGAATCTTCTACTCAATCTCCCATTTTGCTGTGAAATTCATATCATGTTTGCAACTCGTTTACTTTCTGTTGAATGTTTTCAGTGAAGTTAGACTGTTAGGCCTTTGGCATGTGGGAGTCTCAAGTATGGTGTGAGCAGGTGTTGTGTTTGGGATATTCTGGGGAAAAGCTGTCAAACCCAACATGTGCTTTACCTGACACTTAAATGTGAGAAATGGCAGAGAGAGTAGGGGGGCTTCTGCATTGGCTGGAGTGTGTTGCTGGGGGTTGCTCAATGAGCGGTTGCCAACAGCAAGAAGATCTGAGCAGTATTTTCCATTAGTAAATTATCAATAATTCAATATATACATTCACTAGATGAATTATTCACAAAGAAAACAGCAGGTTCTAATAATTTCCAAATTAATGCCTTCCTGCCATTTGGTGGGCTGGCTAACAAGAAATAATTGTGTTGGCATATACCATACCGTCCTATGAATTTCACAGGTACAAGGCTCTCCTGTAAGAGCTGTTGGCCACAAGGAGAAGACAAATTAGCCCCTTTTTTGGTAATCAGTGCTTTAAACCATATGTCACCGTGAATACCTGGCGTAGCAGCTATGTCTCCATCTGTGTGGGTTATCACGAGGGCACCATGTCCCGGGTTTGCCTCGCCGCTTGTGCTCCCTGGTATGGAGCAAATTGTCAGCGTGGCTCTCACAGCTGCTCTCAGCACGGGGCCACAAATGATGGATGAGCACCACGTCCCCTGGGTTTGAGCGAGAGAAGTGCAGAACTTCTGGGCTTCTTTACACGTCCCTTTGAAAACTATGGAGATATTACTGAAGTGGGTGAAGTGGCTCAAATACCACAAAAAAAAAAAAAAAATTAAAATATTCCCAGTGGGAGCTTTGTTTCATGCTTGATTTGAATGTTTGAATATGGATACGTTGATGTGTTTGTTTTTGTTTAGTCTGCGTGCATAATTCATTCCTCTTTAGTCTGAATATGTTATTTTAGGGACAGGGAAAGTAAAACTTGTCTGAATGAGTGTAGCCCTTGGTAATGTGACCAACTCGATGCCAGGGGCTGGCAGGCTGGTCATTTAAAGCTTCAGTGAGACAAAAAGAGGTCACCTTAAATAAATGTGTTTACCATGTACGCTTTCTCTGCAGGGCTGGCTGCAGTTTTCATAATACTGAAATACTGTTAAAAAAAAAAAATAAGGGGAAAGCTTGGTTGTGAGTTACCTGAAATGAGAAAAACTTTTGTCTGAACATCTTCAAATTTTTTTACTGAGCTGAAATTTGATTCAAAATCTTCAGGTGTAGTGGAGTTTAAGCACACACTGGGACTGGAAAATTAGACATTGAGATCTGAGTTTTCCATTTGGAGCCTGTCTCCTTTTGGGAACAGGCTTGTTGGTTCTAGCATATACTAACAGATTGCAGTGCTATGGTGGCAGTTTAAAGTATAATTTATCTTTTTGAATAAAAAAGTCTTTAGAAAAGAGAGATCTCCTCTGGATACAGCAATTTTATCAGTCTAAACAATTTCTGTTCACTTAAATATTTAAGAAAATGTTATTTTATGGGGAAATAGTGGTTGGACAAAGTAAAAATTCCTGTTGTTTTGCAGTGACAGAAAATTAATATACTTTAAAAAAAGATTGATCATAAGAGGGTGATTGAATAAGATTATTAATTCATCAGTTTCCTTGAGGAAGTTGGTTTTTTGGGTCCTTTGTGAGGTATTGGCCTAATCTCTTCCCAAGCTTTTTGCTGGTAGGAATTTTCCTTATCAGTGAAGAAGCTGTGGGTGCAACTGCAGGAATGTTCCCACTTCCCTCAGGAGGGCTCTTTTGAAGGTAATGTGCCCATCATCCTGAGTGTGCTGTGGTCAATGTTACGGAGTGGTCTTGAAGTGTGGCAACTGGTGTAAAAAATGAGACGTGAAGTTCCAGTGATTTGGTTCATCGCTCTGTCACTGTAAATCATCCTGCATTTCTCCCTTGCTTTATGGAATCTATTTTGCCTTGAAATATTACATTTTTTTATGTCAAAAATCATATTTCTGGTGGCTCTCAGATAGAGGAATGCAATGTTCTTTTGAAGACTGCAATATATTTAGGTCTTTGTTAGGGAAGCTTTGGTACAGCTTCAAAATCTAAGGACAGCAGCTGTTAAAATCTTCAGAGTACACGGACAAGATCCTGTGTCTCTTCATAAAGTCTAGTATACAAAGAAAACAAAATACGGGGAGTACACTGGTCCCAGTTTAATGCATAGTCTGTTTTGCTAAACTGGTAATTTCTTAACTATGGAATTGCAAGATGTAAAATCAGTTCAGTATGATTTTTTTTTTTTAAACTTATTTATAAATGCTGGTCATGGATTTTCAGTACAGTGTTGTTAATATTTATTGTTTTGATTTCATAATTGTTAGAAATGTCTTATTTTCATTCCAAATTTTAGTTACCAATTTTAGTTAGTTAATCCTCACTTTAGTAATTACCTGTGTAGAATTTAAACCTATCTTCTTAAGTGTTGCTGTTATCTTTTTGACAATAAGTGGCATTAAAACATTTCCATAGCCATCTCAGGTGATGTCATGAAATACTGGGGTTTGACATGAAACTGTGACAAGAGATCAAAAACTCTAAGGAAACTGTTCTGTCACCTTGATGTTATTCCTTAGCATTTTTGTTGCAGAAGCATAATTAAAATTCTAAGCTTGTACATTCTCTGCTAGGAAAGTGATTTTTTTTAATCTGAACTTGTGATATCCTCTTAGCTTGTATTTTTAATAATTCTTTACAAGTTATTTCAGTTTATTTTTATGAAATATTGTAATATTTTATTTTATTTTTGGAAGCCCAGAATTTATGTTTTTCTTTTGTAAAAAGAGACAGAAAAAGAGGGAGAGAGAGAAGCACTGAACTGCTGTTTATGCAAAGTGAACAGCAGACAGTTGAATGCTCCATTAACTCTGGGTTTCTTTTAAATGTATTACTTCTCCCAAAACCAGTAGACTGAGGTCTAACTTTTACCCTGCATAAGGATCATTGTATAAATCTGAGCATGATGAGGCCTGAAGTTGTTTCATGCCACTGTTATAGTCGGAGCTAAAGTCTGCCTTTCTTCTGCAATAGTTCCTGGTCTGTAGCAGGAGAAGTGAGAAGACAGGATCTGTAGATCAAATAAGTGGAGCTTTTTACAGATCTGCCTGCTTGAGAGTTCATTGCATCTTAAATGGTGCCCACCAAGCTTTATTGACTGCTTCCTATGTCAGTTCTCTATCTCACATGCCAACTGGAACTTCACAAAGGTATCTAATCATAATTCAAAGATTTCAAAGTGAGAGGCAGTCTGCAGCAGTTCTCAATCTTGGTTACCCTTACTATCAAAAATTTATATGTTAGCTCACATTTATCTATATACAAGTTTTGGTCTATGAGTTTTGTGGTTAGCTTTAAGCAGTCCGCAGTCAGAGATCTTAACCTTCATGGGATATGAACTTGTGTGCTTCATGAGAAATAAAATAAGGTGCCAATTGTTTCTCTCAGTAGCTGTTTTATATTGTAGTCAAATTTTTAAACCTCCACTGGCAGGGGAGATATGGTAAGTGTTATAACATATTTGGAGTTTGGTGCGAGTTGATTGCTTGTCACATAAAAAAATATTTATTGTTATTTTTATCATTACAGGTCTTCAGATTTTGAAGCAAACAAGATGCTGATGATAGACACAAAGCAGAGCTGGATTTCAACAGAACTCACCTGCAACCTGTTAGTGTTTTCATACAGAAATGCTCAGGCCAGTCGTGTCTCAACTTAATTTGATGTTGGAGACCCACTGACCTCACAATAAGGGAAAAAGAGGTGAGCATTAGAAATCACATTGAACACACAGGAGAATTTGTCAGCTGTTTATAATGAACTAAGTCATGTGCAGATTATGGGTATTCAGAGAGACAAGTGTTCTGGAGACGTTGCTTTTCTTCTAAGATTTATTTTTTTATGCATTGGGAAAACGTGACTGAAATGAGCAATAATATTAATTCGAATTAGTTACAAAATCTTACAATTCAAATTGTGCCATTTGAATTGTGTCTTAACCTTACTGTGCCATTGCATGAATTCAGTCAGGCTGTTGGTCAATTTGGTGTATTAATATGGTGGGAGGAAAAGTTACCAGTATGGGTTAGTTCACCTACGTAACTTTTTCCTGGAAGCTGCCTCTTGACCACAATTGAAATTTAGAGAAAACAAATAATCTTAAGAGGCAGATTAAGAAGAGACACTGGATAAGGAGTCGTTTCTCCTTGTCCAAGGGGATAGCGAAAAGGGTGTCTCCTACTCTCCACTGGTAGAAGGAGGATTGGTAGGAGCTGAAATCAAGGTTTGCTGTACCCAGCTCAGGACATGCAGTATTGGAAGGACAAAGGGAGTTGGGGGGAGCAGACTGCTCAGTACCTTGGTGCTGCTTACTGGCAGAGTTTGTCTGGTTTGGAGTACTTTACCCTGTGTCCAAATAATACCGCTGTCTTCTGAGGTCACCTATTTTTTACCAGCAAGGCTTCCCTCAGTGGATATTCTTTAAAAACAATTGTGGAAATGCCTGTAAAAAAGAAGCCTCTGCCGTGACCGACTGATTTTACTGATGCCTAAAACCAACCAGAGCTTTATGCTCTCTCTAATCAGTGAATAATTCATGTCCTGTGAGTGAAAAACTCAACAAGACTACACCAAGATGTGCAAATATCTGTCTTAAGACTTTAACAGCTCATCTTTTGGATAAGACTATTATAAAGTCATTTGGAGGAAGAAGCTCATACATAAAAATGAATGTTGCTATGGAACAAGTGCTAAAGAAAGAACCACAAGATTTAAGCCTTAATTAATCTTCCATAGCAGCTGGGAATGTTTAGGAATAAGGAAATTCAGGAGCACCAGTGTTAATTAAGCTTCATTTGCTACAAATCTCTGGCTTGTAGTTGATGACTTTGATGTTTGAGAGGGTATAATGTCCAAGTGATACTTTTTCATGATTGTAACATGGAAGGACATGCTTTCCCATGAAACTTCCTTAGCATCTGATAAAATGTATATGTTGGCTACAGCCTAAGTTGAATGCTTGCACTGGCTATTGCACAAGTGCTTATTTACTATAAATTTGTAGGAGCTTAATCATCTCTGAGGTCTCCATCACCTCCATCCAGTTTGTGTCACTATTTTGTAATGAGACCTGCAAAAGCAGATGGCCTGAGGTCATGTGCAGGGTTGGGGCTCCCTATGGATGAAATGAACCTGCGTAAGGGCTGGTGTCTGTAAGAGAGCACAGCTGAATGGAGATTTGTAAATGCTGGTGTCACACCAGCCAAAAAGAGTATCTGCTATGCTTACTATTTAGGCAACAAAATCTTCTCTGTTTTGTTAGAACTAATTTTCGAGGCTGTGGTGCATTAGACAGAGATTTGTGTTGGAGAGAAACTGAAGAGATTTTTGAAAGACACAAACTAAACCTTTTACTTTCTCTTTTTGTGATTCACTTCTCTGTAGATAAAACTTGATGTATCCATTGGGTGCAAGGAAAGCAAAATGGAGCCTGTTGGGGAAGTCTCAAATACGGTGAGTTGCTGATCATAAAAGCATATAAGTATAAACACAAATACCTTTAATTCAGCAATACGTTCTCAGCTTCTTAAACCCCTACAGAGAGAAGCTGAAGCGTGCATGACCAGCATGAGCCTGTTGTTTCCCCACGAAATTGGTTTAGTATACACAAACAGAGATTCCAGGCATTTATGGCATTCAGTAGGAAATACTATTGCAATTAGATCACACCTGCTTGTGGCATGTTGTTTGTCTCATTGAAGGAATTCCTCTTGGCCTCACAGAATACAAATGATTAAGAAGAGCTGAGTTCTCACTGAGCTGCTGAAATGATTCTTAATTTTTGAGGGGTTTTCAAATGATCCATGGAAAAGAGGAATGTAAAGGTTAGTAAAGTTATGTTCTGCCACTGTGATGCAAAGGGCAGGTTTCTATTCGAGCAGGTGTTGAAGCAAGTAGAAATATCCTATTTCAGAAGCTGACACAATTATGGATTAGCTATTAGAGAAACTCCAGCTCATTTCTCCGTTTAGCTCTCCTGTCCCTCCCCAAGTGCCTTTGCCAATTGTTAGAAAAGCTCACTGATGTCAAGTGACTGGTGAAAGTACCTCTGAGTTCAGAAGGCAGCAGAGCCCAACTGAGTCACTGTCGCTTTTGACCTTCACTACAAGTTTAAGCCTTGGGAGCAATTTCTATCTTTAAAGGTTTTTTTATGTTTGCCGTCACCAAACATGATGCTTGCTGAAAAAGGATAGAAACTGTGCTTCCTTATCTTACACAATAGGAAACAATATTAGCCCTGATAACACACCCACTTACACTGCTATCTTTTCCAGTATCAAATATTGCCTGTCGTATTTACAGTAACAAAACCTATTACATGCTGCCATGTTGACTGTGACTTTAGAGGAAGTTTGAACAGCAATTGCCAGGGGTACGATTCACTTGGATATGATTCAAAACATACAGCTCAGAGATTAATAGATAACATAAAATAAAATTACAGATCAATGTGGCAAAAGGATCATTCTAATGTGTTTGCAATCATTTTCTCATCTGTTGGCTGTGCTATCTCCCTTACATATTGGCAGGGCTGCTTATCTACAGGTACTGCGGCAACTCTCTGAACGTTTTATCACCTCCTTTAAAAGTGGAGTCAATTACAAGTCTAGATTAAAATAGTGATGTACTTTGGGGAGTAAAAATGATATCCTGTGATGTGTTTTCTGAAATCGCTGGTAAGGTCTGGCTGATGAGTCATAGCTCAAAGCTTAATGAAATTAATAGAATGTCTTTGGAATAGATCTCATCTTGGGGTGGGGGAGGACGTCGCTTCCTCCTGTACTGAGAACCTGTGGCAGCAAAATCAGTAACTTCACCTGAAGGAGGAGGAGGGACTGTATTGTGTGCATGTGTGTGTACATATATATATGTATGTGAGAGAGACTGAGATCCCTGTGTAATAGCACAAAAGGCAAGAAATCACAATGACAGATTAAATTTTTTCCCCTTTACAGAGACAGAGAAGACCTGTGTGCATCTCTCACAGTTCAGGTTCATTCTTTCTCCTTTTTTCCAAGTCCCTCTATGTGGCCATGCTGGTTTATCAGGAGGAGCTGAAACTTGTTGGGGTTGTGTGCAAAAAGCCTTCAGGCAACTCTAGACACGGGGCCTAAAATCAAAAACCACAAGAAGGACAAAGAGGATCAATTTCCTGAACATCAAAGATGTTCACTCTGTGTGTTAAACAAAAATTAGGGGGGAAATAAGACCTATACATCTTAGTTTGGAAGCCAAGTACACTCATTAAACCAGAATATTTCATTGCATGTTGCATAAATATAATTGTTTTACAAAGAGGAGACAGATAACATGCTGATGACCTTCAAATATGTAGAAGGTTGTTACAGAGAGGAGAGGAATCTCCTGTTTTTCATTTCAAAGTAAGCTGGCCAAGAGGCACTGAACTCTTAACTGCTGTAGAGACATTTTAAATGTTAGGAAGACTCTTCTAGTGGTCAAAGACTGTATGTAGAGGGATAGTTTGACTTGGGAATGTGACGCTTTTTTCCTTTTTAATTTGCTGTATATCCTTTTGCATGCCTCTGTGATATACTGAGTAGTCATCCTAAAAATAGGTACTTCAGTGATTTCACTAAACCTTCTATATTTAAAGATGGATGTGCTGAGACATCTTTATGTCCCAGTGCAAGCAGATTAAAAAAAGATCCTTAACATCAGGTAATGTGTGAAAGGGGGAAATGGCTGTTGGATATGGTCTTTTCAAAATACAGGATTCTGAATGTTTTGTTTTAAAATTCAGGCTTCTCAATACTTTACTGCAAAGTTCTTGATAGACTGTTATCCTTTCTGTACCTACACAAGGAAGAAAGACATCTGTTCCTGTTTAAATATACAAAGGTTCATATGCTTTTCTCTCCATCTGAATCTTGGTTCTTATTCTTGAAGTTTTTTTCTGCAGGAGTGATTCCAATTCAATGCACATTCAAGTTACATGGTAGCAACAAAAGTTATTTGCCATATCTTAACATAAAGGTAAAAAAGTGTTTTTTTGTAGAGAGGTCAGACATGAGAAAAGGCAAAATTGAGCTGTAAATGCTGTTGGTATTAGTAAGAGGAGCACAGTGTGGGATGAGATGGAAAAGCAAAGGATCAATGCAAAATGCAGTTTCACAGTCCTTAAAAATGCAGTCGGAGGTTGGACATGTAACTTGTGTTTGAAAGTCTGTTACAGTGACAAGAGTTACATAAGGTGATATATTCTAAGGCTTTTCAATGAAGTGTAAGTTCATTTTTAGATCTTGCCAGGTTATTCAGATTTCGCTTCGTGTGACAGTCTCTGAAGTAAGTTTACCTTCACTTGATCCGTATGACTCAGAAAGAAGACACGCAACAATAGCATTCTACATTTTGAGAGCCAAGCTAAATTGTGCTGGAATTTGGTGGAGGAACCTTGCCTGAAGACCCCAGAAGGTCAGAGTAGTTCAAGGCATGAGATGGGAATTGGATAAAAGCCACCAAGCTGGACAAGGAGACCCCAATTAGAAACTTGGGTGGGCAGAGTATCGAGATGAGATAAAGAATAGGGAAGAAAAGGGAAGGGGAGAAGAGGAACTAGTTTAATTGCATTCAGATCCAAATTGTTTAATGTAATGTGACAGAGACATGCCCGTTATGAGCTAATTCACTGCTGTGCAAAAGTACTAAGTTAGTTCTGAAAGCAGTGTATGTTTTGGGCAAAGTGCACTGATTGAGCACTTTAGTCCTGGGGCTGTTTCCTATTTTTTTCAGACCTGGCAGTTTTTGCTGGCCTGAGCACTTGCCATAGTGTTTTATTGAACAGTATAGATATAAATTTAGTTGCATCTCTTTTTGTTGTGTGTTAAGTGGCCCCGCTTTATTTTTTTTTCCTTTTTTTCCCCCCCAGGAAATAATGCAGATCAATTTTTGGCATTTGGCTTCCATCAGTATTTCAGTGTCATGAGTATTTCAGTGGAGCTTGAAAAACCAACGAGATCATATATGGTGCAGGGAAATGAGTTGGCAGACTCTCAAGGTAATTAGGCAACAATGCAGGGACCAGTTTTTCCTTCTAAACTATTAACTGGTATGGATCTGAGAAAGGGGACTGTTATCTTTGCAATTTATCAAAGAAGCTTTGGCAAACTAATTATTATCGGACAGCCATTGGCCACTGCTCATGCCACAGCAGGTGTAGGGCAGGCAATAAGACTAAATGGGCTACAGAGCTTTGGCTTTATTCTAGGCTTAGTTTTGCTCGACAGAGACAAGTTTTGCTCAGCAAGAGCTTTGCCATTGTCATGGAAGGAAGGCATGGATCTTTCATTGACTGGGGCTCAGCAGAA
Organism: Scolopax mira; assembly: GCA_004320125.1. Classification (NCBI taxonomy): domain Eukaryota; kingdom Metazoa; phylum Chordata; class Aves; order Charadriiformes; family Scolopacidae; genus Scolopax; species Scolopax mira. The sequence goes on from BJBW01006291.1 coordinate 117,138, forward strand.
GACATGGAGTACCGTTACCTTCTGTTGTTGAGCTTCGTGCTGCATCCACTGCTGGGCCCGTATTCACACCTCTGGAGGAGGAGCAGGAATCAAGCTTCTTTCTGTAGAAGATGAAGAGGTACTATGCAGTTGTTAGGAATTAATTTTAGAATTTGGCCTTCTCAAGACCACCTACCACCCAACGCTCGATTACTAGTTTTCCTGTTTTATTACATGATCCATTTTTCTTTCTTTACAGTAAAATTAATACTTATCATCCCAAGACTTCATTGTACTTGTCTTGTACCTCACTGCAGCCCAATTTCTGTCAGAAGTCATTGCTGGCTGCTAGTTTTAGACATTGGAGTGTTGTTGGGTTGCAAGATCTCACATCTTGTTGCCTTTTTAAGCTGAGTTCTGACTTTCAAACTCTACAGATAAAATAGTAAGAACATGTGTTATGGTAGTTAAATTCATGGAGTGTTTGAGTATACTTTTATGGAGTTATTCTAGCCATGCTGTCTTGCTGGCAAATGTTGACATACTTAGGTTCGATGTGTGGCAGTGCACTGCCAGGATCACATCCATTAGATTTATTCGTAGTAAAAAACCCACAACATATCTTGCTGCCATTTGTTGTGATAAGTTTGAAGTCTTCAGTGTCAGACTGCATTTTCATAACTTTTCCACTCTGTTCTCTGATAGAGAAAAAGAAGTTGGCATCTGCCGTGCCATTTTATGGGAATATGTACCCAAATCCCATCTGAGCTTTGGTTTGAATCTCTATACATTGGAAAAGTACCTTGAACCAGTCTTTTTCCCTATCTATCCCATCTCAAATGTTTGAGAATTATTTCTCAAACAATGATTTACTGTTTGTCAAAGTTCAGGAAAATAAATTCAGGAAAACTGAATTTCAGAGGATTTCAAGACTGCTTAAGACAGTCTTAAGATCATTCAGGCATCAAGTTAACATTCTTGGTGCAAATAAGAGCTTTGTAATCTATCCAGCTCAGCATATTAGGAACACTTGAGCTGGTCTTTACGTGCCATGCTTTTTTCTAAGGGAATGTATAAAAGAACATATGAAGAAAAACTTCCTTACAGAAAGGGTTTTCAAGCACTGGAACAGGCTGCGAGGGAGTGGTGGAATCACCATCCCTGGAGGTATTTAAAAGATGGATCGACGTGGTGCTGAGAAACACGGTTTAGTGGTGGTTTTGGCAGTGTTTAAGGCTGGACTCAATGATCTTAAAAGTCCTGTCCAACCTAGACAATGCTTTGATTCTATGATTCTGAGGCTGTTCAGACTTATACGTCAGCTCCAGTCTGGACTAGGACTGTGACTGGAGCCATAGAGATGGCTCCAGACCTAAAAAGCTTTCCCTATTCTGAGGTCAGCTGAGTAGAGCTGGGGTGGCAGCTGAGTTTTAAGGCTTTCTGAGCAAGGTGTATACCTACAGGCAGGAATGCACAGATGTGGCACCGCTGGTGCATGGGTCCTTTTTTCCTGATTATGCACTGGGAGCTGGACTCAAACGTGTCTTTTGTCGGTGAGATCCCTAAATGGGCATCGTATGATGAATCAATTCCAGGAAATCCCATGGCCTGTGCTCTGCTGGAGGCTGCTTGATCGCAGTTGTTGCTTTTGCCTTGTAGTCTGTGCATGGATGATGTTTCTGAGAGTACAAACAAGAGAGAAATACTGATGAGTAACTCTAATGTACGAGATCTCCCTATTATCCCCTAAAACAATTTAACTCATTCTATTTGGAGAATCTCTGAACAGCATCACAGACAGTGCAATGCCTTTGCACATGACCCAGCTGCTGCTCTTTTTTCTCCCCATAAAATAAATAAGCTATACCCATGAGTTTCATCTAATGTTATCATTTCTTTCCTTTAAAAAGCTTTTGATAAGTAGCTTAATAGAAAAACACTGTGGAGTTAGGGTTTTTTTTTTTTCGTTAAACTTTTTTCTAACAGAAGCCTCTATCCCAAAGGAAAGAATTCATAAAGCCTGATAATCTCACTTTAGTCCAATGTTTAATTAAATTTTATTTCAGTTGCTCAGTTTCAGGGCATCTAAAGTGTTTTGCAGGAAGAAACAGAAAATGGGAGCATTGTGAATTCTGTTTAAAAGGGGGAAAAAAAAAGTAATGAAAACATTGTTCATAGGAGAGTATTGGCTCCATTCAGAACAAATTTTTTTAATTCAAGTTTCTTTTCAGGAAAACTATTCAGCTTGCTTGTGCTTTTGTTATTCTGATAGATGGATAGTTTGAATGCTTTGCAGGACTACTGGACCTCATAGAGCCCATTGGAGTCAGCGTGTGAGGCTGCAGCGAGCTGGAACCTGAATTTTATCATTAGTGAATATCATTATTCACTGCTTTTGGTCAACCGGATGAGCACAGGGCAAAATCAAACTAGCAAAACCCAAATTTTTTACATATAAATGCATAAGCTGGCCCCAGGTGTCACTTCTGTAGATCATCATTCCTAAATCATAAGAAAATACAGTAGTAAATATTTCCAAATGGCTTGCTGTTGGAGTGAAAGGAAGAGGGAAGAGGCTCAGTCTCTCCCTGGATCAGCTTCAGTCTTTGAGAGGTAAATGGAAAGTGGAAGCCCTAGACAAAGAGTGTGAACAAAAGAGAAGACCACTTCTGAGTGGTCTTCTGTATGCAGAGGCCAAAAGTGACAAAATTTTATGGTGTCTCTCATTTTCTCATTAATTGTTTAGCCTTTCAGTCCTGTAATTGTATTGACTTTGCAGGACTTTGCATTAATTGCATAGAATAAGGATCATTCACCTCACTAAGAGTAAATTGAATTTGTCCCTGTTCCTACAGCTTTATCGATGAACAAGCATAAACTTCAATGATGAGGGTAAAAATCAGATGCTCTTTTGCTGGTGCCTCCTTTTAATCTTTTGGGAATGCATTTAAGTTTAGCACATATTATGAAGATAATGGATTTATCCATGTTGAACACATATCATCAAAATAAAAAATCCCTGGTTACAATTTGGTTTTAAGCAATGGCAATGAGACAACCCTTTGTTTATTCTCACCTTTTCTGTGCTGCTATAAGATCTGGTAACTTATGGAGAGTTTCATCAGAGCAAACCAATGGAAAAGGCTGCATTAGCCATTTAAAGATATAAATTTTACTGGCATTTTCAAGACTTTCTGATAAGAATATGATAAATTCATTGATGAACACAGCCAAGTGCTTTTGAACATATCAAAGATTGATAATTCTTCCTATGTTTTGTATGTTGTAGCATCTGAAACTAAAACAATACCTCATTAGCTGGATAGCAAGCTCAGAACAGAACTACCTACAGAAGTGTTATTTTTACACTATTTATTTGAAAGTATGGCTGAATGCCTCACAGGGTAATGCAGTTCAGACATACATGTACCTCAAATACCTTGCTTAAGCAGACACACATACAAACTCTCTATCTTCCCATATGCAGCCTGGTGGGAAAGATGGTTTATGGGGTAGTGCTTATTCAAATCTGAACAGAGGCTTTTCTGTAAATGTTGTTTCTTTTTTTTTTTTTCCTCTCCATTTTTCTGTTTTTCCATAGACACATCCTACCTGTACCCTTGCAGTTGACAGGAGTTTGATTGAGACTTCAGTGGGACAAGGGATAGGCTAACGATGGAGAGCTCTGGTCTTTTGAACAGCCTTGTATCTCATTTTTCAAGTACTCTAGGGACACCAGGCAGGTTTAGCCTCATTGCAGAGCCATGCCAAAATTTTTTGCATGAAAATCATACTAAACTTTTGCTGGAAATACTCTCAATAACCCCTCGGTTCATAACCAGGGCCATGAATTTCTTTAACTTGTGCCATGACAGGAGGACTACAAGCAGGAGCCAGAGAAGAGACCTGAAGCTTTCCCGTACTCTTCGTGCAGGGCTACTCTGACCTTTTCTAGCATTACTTATTTCATTTCTGGCTCTTTTTGTTCCATTTCTGCTTCTTGATTACAGCTTCCTTTTCCCTGGGGAAGCTGTAAGCCACAATATGAAGCGATGAATGCGTTCAGAGCAGAGTGGTTCATTTCACTGACCACACTGGAAGCTCTCAATCAGAGAGTTTGTTCTTGTGGCAATAACGGCAAGAACCGGAGCGGTGTGAGTAAAGTTACACAGACCTGAGCTGAAGTCTCCCAGAGAAAAGCCCCAGATTAAACCTTCAACCCCCTTTGAGTCCTCGCTATGAAACTACTTAATCTCACTGGGAAAGATGTTTAGAGCATGATCCCTGGCAGTGGAGCACAGCCTCAGTGTACAGACAGCATTATTACTGCATCGAAGGGATGGTACAAATGGGCTAATGTAACGCTAGCCTGGGAATAACAAAATGGCTCATGAATTACAGCCCAGCAAAAGTTACGTTTGGCAAAATTATGAACTGTGGATGAGCATCTCCAGGTGGGACCCAGCAATCCATCAGCAGGACATGTTTCCTAATCCCTAATGCCAGGAGGCCTGGCGTAATGCAGCTAATAAACTGTGAGAGATGAGGGCATGTGAATGCACGCTTTGCAAAGGGTACTGTGCATGTACACAATTAATGATGCTTGTGAATTACGGAGTGATGACAAACACCATCACTATCGCAAAGGAGACCAGAGGGTTCACTCTGGGTAGATAAAATAAATTATGTAGTCATACAGGACTCCTTAGATCTTCTTAGCCAATGGCCTCAGGCAATTAAATGAGCCAGAAACTGAGCTCTCCACAGAATTTAAATAGCAACTGTTCACATGTGTGCACAAGCAATTCTTTGGCATTGAAATAAGAAAAGAAAATTGAATTAAAAATCTGGTAAGGAACAAAACTGTATTTCAGTTTCCTGGTCACTGAGGAACTTCGCTAAGCACAATTCCAGTGCTCAGATTAAAAGCTGAACTTGAAAAAGGGAATAAAACCACCAAGAAATCCCAAATAGTTTCTCTATATTTGATTATGATGTTGTGACACAGTACAGGCACCAGCCTGTGTATGTGCACACCTGCCCATATTGATATTGTGTGTTTCAAAAAAATAAAAGAACCATTAAATTACTACCTGTACCTAATTACCTGAAAGAGGCCCTGCAGCGTTAAGCAAACCAGTACCTTCCTTGATAAACCTGGAACTACTGTATTGTTTCCATATGTATTGAATATGTTTGCAGGGTATATGAGTGAATATTGGCATAATTGGATGAATCACTTGACAATTTGAACAGGCAAAAGCTGCAAGGCACGTACTTGACGGAGGCGTTTTCTAAATATTTAAATGGGTTCCGTTTCTTAGACAAATAATTTTGAATACGTGAGACAAATTCTATGGTACTGCTCTGATTAGTTTTCAGCTTCTTATTGGGGTTTGGTAGAAATACCAACTTTTAAAAGATTGCTGCAAACTTAAGATTTCAAAACAAGATCAGCTTTTTTTCTTTCCAATCTGCTACTTCTGCTTCCTTCACTTTTTTTTTTTCTGCAATGCCAGAGTCTAGCACGTGTGAAATCAAAATTCATTAACAGGAAGAAACTCTGAGAGTTGTAATATTAAGTTATCAAATTAAGTAGGTTCAGAATGTTAAATGTGTTGAGGGACTTCAAATCTAAAGGCCAAATTTTTGGAAGTGGTTGTGTCTCTTCCTGGGCTACAACTTCTAAATATGTATGGGGATTTGGACCTTTAACTGCAAACTGTTAATCTCCAGTCATCCATCTCCAGATATATATATTTTTTTTAAATGTACTTAAATATCTTGTGGGATTTTCAAATGCAATTAGATCCCACTAGATTCCAGAGACTTTAGATATTTATAGAGATTCCTGTCTCTACTGAAAGGATATAAAAATAATTTTTTATAGTGAAAGGTGGACTGATGTTTCAACAGGAAATGGCCTTTTTACTTTTTTAAATTTTATTTATTTTATTGTCATCTTTTTTTTTTTTGCAAGCTGAATAAATGATGTTGGATTCTGGGGGTGGGGTGGTGTTATAAGATGGTAAAATCCCTCCCAAATTGGTAATAAGGCCCACAGATAGGGCTGTCTGTGTGTGTGTTTGGTGCTGTTGTCTGGGAGCTGGGCTTTGGGTGGTGGGAACTACAGCCCCTCCTGACCTGGGGTAAAGGCAAAGGCAGCTCATGCCTTCGCTGCAGAAGAAGGCTCTTCCTCCTGGATGGAGGAAAGTTGCCAGGAAGTTCTTCCTTAGTGAAATTCCACCGAGATACTGAGACAACTCGGGGAATGTCAAAAGATTATGATAGAAAGTGAGATTTTAGAAGTTTGCTTAAAATTCACTGATTTGTACGTACCTGCTTTATTCTCACTACGTGGTTTGGGGATATTTGTGTTTGTTTGTTTTTATTTTTATTTTTATTTCCTTAATTATAATAACAGATAGTACAAAGATATCTAAACAAATTGAAACCCGTTCCATCCTGGAGCAGTGCAAGATGTGGGCTTTACCTTGTTTCCATGAGTATCCATTATCAACTGTTATTCTGAGTCTGTTGGTGGCAAAATGTGTTCCAAACCCAGGTGCGTGCACACATTGTTCTCTCTTTCAGGATTTACATCTGGTTCTGGTCTTGCTGCTTTTCCTATAATCTAAGATAAGAAGACAGTGAACAGAAAGTGCATATTTGTTTTTTATGCATAAAGAAGCTTTATAGTAAAGTTTTTTCCCCCTTTTTATTAAAGTCTTCTAAAGGAAACTACTTCTGAATATGTGTTTTAAAGAAAAAACCCATAAATTATGATCTCCAAGCTTGTAAAGTTTGAACTGATACATGAAGTGGCAGGTTCTTACTGTCTTTTAAATTGTATATTTAGCTGTATTGGAATCTTTCTCTGCAGTACTTTTGATTTTTGCAGTGTCACCAAACCGCTGTAGAGGTATGCTGGCAAGACTGTTAAATAACTTTATTTTCAGGGAATTTTTATTCAGTGGTAACATTTTTAATAGGGTGCAATTAAAAGTCAATCAATAGTGCTCTGTGTGCATAGTGCTGACTTTCAGAAATGTAAGGAAATATGTGGCTTATTTTTCTTTGTTAACATGTGAGCATCTTCAGTTGGAATAGTGACTTTGACTCGCCAACTACAGAATCAATAAATAAGTGTAACGTGTATTTCAGAATGTGCAAAACAGCAGAAAGAATGCCATTAAACATCTTACTTTCAGAGCTAGCAGACTCCAAGAAGCTGCTGATGTTTATTGAGATTTTTCTATCTGATATTCTGTTACTGAACGATTATGTTTTCATAAAGATAATATATCTTGGGGAAGACATAGGCGATTTGTATGTGTATTGAATCACTCTGAGCAGCACTAAGGAAAGGCATTTTAAATAAGAATGAAAATAATGAAAGATAATATTGAATAATACATGAATCACTTCTCTTATCTTGTCCATTTCTCTTCCATGATAAAAACTATTTCTGAGAGAGGGGTATTTAACAGGTATTTCTCATGAAATTTGTTCTTGATCTGCCAAAAACGAATTGCTGATGGCAGCCAGTTTATTCTGATTTGTTTTTTCAGTCAACTGTCTTGAAAAACTATTTCATGTGGTTGATGGATTGGATTTTTTTTTAATTGAAGAAGTTCAAATTCTTGCATTGAAAATTTAAGAAGAAATTAAAGAAAATCAATCCCCTGTGTAAAATCGAAGTTTTACTTAAATTCCATCAATTCAATTTCTTGAAAAAGAAAATTTAAATTATTTCAATTCTCCCCCCTGTTTATGGCAGTTTTTTTATCTTAACATTTATAACATTACAGTGTTTCTGGGTCATTAAGGTATTTCATATTCTTCTTCAGTGTGGACTACTATTGTGCTTCTTGTCATTAAAAGGAGATTAGTAATTGATTGTTAATAAGACAAAATTTATGATTAGATTAGATTATGTCTTTGGCTTTTTTTTTTTATTTGGATAAAAATGTAGGTGCATGGGAAATTCTCAGGGAAGTCAGATGTGCTGAGGCCTTGTTTGAGTGATTGATATCATACGTGTGCGAGTCTGTAAATGCTTTCTTGAAGAATCACAGGGAGGCATTGTTGCTAAATTCTTGTTTAATAAAAGGAAGTAGAATAGATGAAGTCCACTAAAATGAGAGGGGAATATCTAAACTGAGATTACACAATGATCTTGAAGAAATTTTTTCCCTATATTATGGCCTTGGTGTGTTTCCTTGTATACATGGTGGTGGCTGCATTGGAAAACCACTCGATGTTGGGGTGCTTATCCTTTAATTGTTAATATCCTTTAACTTAAATGGAGCTGCATCTGTCTTTAAAAAAAAAAAATCACTGAATGTCCTTGGATGCTGGTGGTCTCTCCCCCTCTCTTGTACACCCTGCTGCCACATGATATTGCCAAGATGAAACTTAGAGTGACATTTGCAGCCAGTGTGTTTCCACTCAGTGACCTTAAGCCAATTTAAAACAGTGGTTTCTGCCATTACAGAATTTAGTGTGCTCTGTTCCTGGGGAGAAACATCACATCCATTGAGCGCAGCGCTATAAAAACCAGCACACAAGTACACTCGTGATAATAGAGAGAATTCTCTGGCATGTTATCCCTTTTATTTTCCTGCCACAAAAATAAAGGACAAGCCTTAAATCCGACGGAACTATAATGTAAAAGCTGAGCAACTGTCATTTTTATTTTGGCTGGTTTCCCTGCAGAATTTCTAAGACGCAAAGCAAACCAAAGGGCCACCATGTGGGAAGTAGGCAGAATTCGTGGGCTCCCTTTATGTCTATTGCAGTTACTGAAGTCAAAATGAACCCTAATTCCATTCAGTTACCTTCCCTGTAAAGCTATTTTTGCACTAAAATGCATATGCATGGTGCGCTGCCCACCATGACCCTGCAAGGTCAACAGAGCTTCAGGAGCTGTATGGGGAGAGGAGAATAATTATTCTACATGGGAAAAAGTGTTACTTTTTAATGATTTTCTTTGGTTTCAGCAGCTCTTCTTTATCTTTTTTTTTTTTTTTCCTGGTGTTTCTCATTTTTCCTCATCTGGGAGGAGCACTTCTTTGTGGTGTTTTGATCAAAGGGAGTAGGAGGATGTCTTAGAATATGGGAACTTTCAGTATGCAAACACTAGTAAAGGAAAAGAGGGGGAGGCAGGAGAAAAAGCGCATTTGAAAAGTATTTTTATTTCAAGAAATATGCTTTGTTTCAAGAAAACATTGGTGTGCACTTGAATCGAGAAGCGAAACACTCTGAAATCATGCTGTTGTGCTTTTTTTTTTTGCCATGGGAAGCTGTAATTGTTCTTTCACAGCCATCTTTTTTTTTTTTTTTTTTAAATTGAGTGTTTGTCAGAATAGTTACCCTGGTTCCTGTTGTTTTTGCCATGAATTCAGTGGCATAAAAGAGAGAAGAAAACTGTGGAGGATAAATCCCTGGGGAATAATAACTGATTAAAGATGGCAAATCTTATCCTTGAGAGTAGGAGGTGTTAATGAGACACAGAAGTGATTTTTGCTCCTCTCTTCCAATGCAGGATTCATCTCAGCAGAGGAGGTTCAGATGATAAGATTTATACCATCTGCTGGGACTTACCACTGCACTTCCAGGATGGCAGCACCTCAGAGACAGGTTTAACCAGTTCTCAGTAACCCAGAGCTGGACTTCATGAGCTTAAGATAAGCTCATGCTTATCTTAATCAGAAAAAAATAATAAATTGAAACCTTGAGTGTTTTCCAGCAGTGCAAAGAGACAACAGGTCACTCCTGAGCTGCAGATGAATTTAGACATGTGGCAAAGACTTTTTTCCTACTTCTTACAAGTTTGATTCTCACCATCTTATCTATGAAAGGCCTAAGAAATTGATATTTAAATATATTTTCCTTTTGTTCTTGTAATCTTTTTATGAAGATAAAACTATTCCTTTTTGACATGGAAGACAACATTAGGGATTTCAGATTTCCTTTTTAACTCTCTTTTATAAAAAATATTGAATGTCTTGCCTTTTTTTTTCCCTCCCACATGTACAGCAGAACTTGCAACAGCCTCGGGCTCTTGGGGAAACAGCAGTATTTATATATGAAGAGGAGAAAACTTGTTAAGCGTTCACTGATTTTTTTTTATTTTATTTTATTTCTTTTCTGAAACCAAAGCCTGTGTATGGGTTGATTTCACAGCTGTCTCTTTTCCAGTGTTCCTACAAATTATATTAATTAGGGTCTGCACCAGGTTCTTAGGCTTGGTTAGGTTGCTGATAGTTTCTAAGGAAGGGTCTTTCCAGATAACTACAATCAAGCTCCTGCTTCTATGCAGCCTAAAATGATTCCTCCCTTCATCCACAGCGATCATGGCTATTGGGTATGAAACCATCTGATTTAGGTTAGACTGAGCTCCTATTTTAAGTGAGATTAAGTAGAGAAATGCTCTGTTCAGGTTTGGGGTCCTCACTACGAGACAGACATTGAGGTGCAGGAGTGTGTCCAGAGAAGGGCAACAAATCTGGTGAGGGGTCTGGAGCACAAGCCTTATGAGGAGAGGCTGAGGGAGCTGGGGTTGTTCAGCCTGGAGAAAAGGAAGATGAGGGGAGACCTTATTGCTCTCTACAACCACCTGAAAGGAAGCTGTAGCGCGGGTTGGGTTAGTCTCTTCTCCCAAATAACAAGTGATAAAACAATAGCCTCAAGTTGTGCCAGGGGAGCCTTAGAATGGATATTGGGAAAAATTTTTTCACTGAAAGAGTTTTCAAGCATTGGAACAAGCTGCCCAGGGAAGTGGTGGAATCACCATCCCATGAGGTATTTAAAAGATGGGTAGATGTGGTGCTGAGTGACATGGTTTAGTCATGGTTTTTGTAGTGGTTGGACTAGATGATCTTAAAGGTGTTTTCCAACCTAGACGATTCTATGATTCTATATGACATTAAGTCTTTATTCTGTAGGTTTTTCTTACTGTTTTCTTTGGATCCAGCTTCCTTGAAGTGTGTGAGGTCCACAGCCATATCTGTATGGTGGGTGTGATGGAGAAGGTGCTGTTCAGAGGGTGATTGTGACACCCATCCCACAACAGGGTTAGTTTCATTATTCTGCAGCAACGTAGTGACCTCTGCTCGCTCCTCAGTGATGTGCACATCCCAGTGTTATTTTTCTGCGGTATCAAAGAAATGTGGAAGTATTTGGGCTTTTTTTTTTTTTTTTTTTTTTTTTAGCAGCTCAAACTACTTCTTCTGAAGTGTGTTTGAATAAAGAATCCTGGTTAGCAGGTTGCCATGCAAGGGGCTGTGGCTGAACTAGGTGGGGAGAAATTTGTAAGGAAAGAAGTGCTGGAATTAGTGGTACCCTCTGAAACTAATGGCACCCCTGTCTCTGCTTTGGTTCTCCCTGCAAGTGGGGGAAATATCAGTATCCATTTGGGGAAACTTCTCAGAAGCTTATTTATTTATACTTGCAAAACCCACTGATCCCTCAGTAACCTTCTCCTCCACCTTCGTCCCCGTCCTTATTACTCTGCATCCTCTCACATTAAATTACATGAACTACTTGTTGGAGCTGAGGGACTACAACTGGCTGGTGCTTCTTTGCCCATCACTAATTACCTGGTATTTTCAGTTTGTGGGAACATTTTGAAGGGCTCTATGTCCCAGATTTGCAGCAGAGTTCTCAGTCTTATTGCCTTTTGAGACATGTTGAATTTGCATCTGGATCAAGAGGTATTGAATGGACTTTGAGACTGCTCAGGCTGTAAAAAATAATGAGCTTTGTGTAACACACTGTGATACTTATATTTTAAAAAATGACCAATATATGCAGAGCACTGGGCTGAAATGTATGCTCAAACATAAATACTAAACATTATATTTTGAAATCCATATATTGACTCTGAAGTACATGATCCAATTTCCTCTCTGTGTGCTGTGGTCTGTGTTTCTGAGTCAGACTTTCATTTAAATTAGAAATGTGAAAACCTGCTCTTTAATAATTTTAAATTATTTTATTATAAAACCTGAAGGAGAAGAAATGAATTTTCGTTTCCTTTGTGTACCTGCCGTGCCCCAGAACTAAGTGCATAAAAATTTATCTAATAAGAAGGAATAAGCATCTAAATTAAGACTAAAGCTTTTTACCTGGTTTCAGGCTGCAATAAAATGTCATGCTCTTAGCTGAGGTGTTATGGGTCACTTGCTTAGCTCAGAAAAGCATGGTATCTAATTAAATATGTCACTTAGTGTGCTGTAATTGTCACTTCTTGCCACAGAGGGGCCAAGGAGTGGGACATAATGTAGGAGATTTGTCACCCCTCGCGATCAACTGAACAGCCCTAACTTGAGAGATAAGGGAGGTTTGTAGGTGGTAGATGTTTCTTTTGGTTATCTCTATATAAGTTACACATTAGTCAAACCATTAAGAAAAAAATTAATATTTCTGAGAAAGGGCCTTTTGGTAAATCATGAAAAATAGCCTATCATTATTACTGATGCAATCTCAATGATTCTTTACCTTGAAGGACTTTGATGTAAGAATAGATAAAAAAAATCAAGACAGAATGACAGGGAGCACGTAGATACTGGGAGTGCAGGCAATCAATCTCTACATCGTCTACGCGAGGCCTTTCGTGTAGCCAGCTAGTCCTTCTGGGATTTCCCCTGTAGAAATGAGGTGAAATTAGGTGTCTCCAGAAACAGTCCACATCTCCTAGAACAGGCTATTATTCAGAATAACCTTTTCAAAAAACCTAGTTTCTCTTCATTCTTCACAAGGAAACCCTTGGAGACAAGCAGGGGAGCTGTTAGGTGCCTAGAATTAGATCCAATGAATCTCCTTAAAAGGATAATGATGCAATGTGGGGATGGAAATGGGACTGAGGTGTCCTTGAGGGTGCCATGTACCCAGAAGACTAACAAGATGTGAAACCAGCAATATTCAAGGTTTCTCCTTTGGTTGAGTGTGTCAAAAATGAGGCAGATGTAGTAAAAAAAAAGGCTGCTTCAAGGACCTTGAGGTCTGTCTGTTGTATTGCTGCTTCTTCCACGCATAATAGCAGAATCCTGGGCTCTAAATGAATTTTATGTTCTTTTTAAATATAGCTTTGAAATACAGATGCATGCTGGTTTCTGTTGCTTTAATTCTTGATACTTAACAAAGTAGTTCTGTTTATTCCTAGAAAAGGTAGTATTTCAGAAGAAAATTAATATTTCTTTAATATCAGTTTGCAAAGTTCTGGTGTAATGAAAGGTGGTACTTAAAAAGGGTTGGGTTTTTTTTTTTTTTCAGTGCAGTGAAAAATCACTGCATCAGATTCTAAAGAAACTGAAACCAAATATTATGATCAAAAACATGATCAACAGAATAAAAAAAACTTATTTAGTAAAATACACTCAAAATGTGTCAAAAATTTAAAAACACCCCTACTGATGTTAAGGAAATATAGGTCATGTTTTCAACTGTTATTTTGTAAATCACTGATGCAGTGAATTTGGGTTGCTTTTTAAGAAGAAAAGAAGTGGATATTCCACTCCAGTCCAGTGGATATTCCACTGTAAGAAACCACAGATAAATGTTGTGTATCTTTTCTTCATGCAGAATAAGATGTTTTTAGAAAATGAACCGCTGGTGTAGATGTACAGAGAGGAGGGAAACCTTCTAAGGATGCCATAAAGTCAAAATGCTGTCAATCTGATAAACTGCAGTGATTTTGCTATTCATTTTTATTAAATGCACTTCAGTAGGTTCTTCATGCTTCTGAGATATGTAAAACGTAATATATTTGTACTTTCTGTCTTCTAATTGACTCTGATTTTTTTTCCTCGAGAAGTCTTCATTAAAGGGAAATGATTTTTGCAGTCGATACCTCATGATTTGTTATAATGCAAGTAACATTTAGCACATTTTGTAGACTGTCTGAAGAATTCCCACAAGCTTCCCAGCAAATGTCATCTTCCCTCTGAATTGAGTGAAGCGCTGCCTTCCTTTTGCTTTCCTGCAATTTGTCATGCTTCATACTTGGCTAAATCTGCCAATTTTCATTGTCCTCACTGACAACAGCTGTCAGCGTGCCATTTATGTCTTCAAAACTCTTGGTGGCAGCATCCTCTAAGTTACAGGATTGAAAGGCAACCTGAGCAACTTCGAGATTTAGATCTGTCTGACTTCTTGCGGTAGGGCGCTCAGAAATAGCACCACAAAAATCCCTTAATTGCCCTAGAAAGGAAGAACACAGCTGGATGTAACGAAGTGTCCAACAGGTCCAATAAAGTCATCATTATCTCCTACACAGCTTTGAAGAACTTGTGTTGACAGTGATGGAATTAAAATCATTTGGAGAAGCACATATGTAATGAATCTAATCACTGTCAAAAGACAGGGTGCAGGCCAGCGAAATAATCTTCTTTTGTTCGCTTACAGAGCTGAGTAGATGCTTTTCTTTGTGCATTCTCATTTATTGTAATCTCATGACTGCTTTTGAATTCTTCCCAAACCTAAGAGCTGGCAATCTGTGAGACACAAATTGTGGACAATTCCCCCTTTGGAGAACAGAGTTCTCCAAAGAACAGAGATAATTTTGCATTAATCTTTTTGACCTGTAGTTCCATGGGTGTTCTTAAGGAAGAGGTAGGAAAGGAGGGGGATGTTATTAACGTGGATTACTGGGTTTACGACTCTGGACATTCTGGTTCTCCCTTGTCCATTGTGATTACTCGTTAGATGCTTCGTGCAGAAGGGCTTTCCTGTCTGACTGTTATGATGGCACTATACACTAAGCTTGTATTTAGCAACTTAAAAAAAGAAATGATAAAGTGACTATAGCCAGAATCTGTAAGCCCCTGATCAGTTGGGCTGGGTGTCTGGAGATGGCAGCCCTGGAGCTATCAGCTTGGCCTGATGGTGAGTTTGCTGCAGGGAAGTGTTTTAGCGGTGCTTTTCCTGGCATGAGGAGTTTATACTGCTCTTGGGCTCGAGTTGCTTTGGGGCTGCAGGTGTGCTTCCACCCTGAGGCAATCTAGTTTATTCAACCTTCTTTTCTCCTGAAAGGTATTTGGAGGACTATCTTTTTGCCAATGTAGCTGTAGAGGGGGGAATGGTCACCAGAAGTGGTCAGGCGTGGTGTGAGGAGTCGGGGGCTCCTGGGAACGGTTGGCTCTAGCAAGTGGTGTTGGGTCATATCAATAGATTATGATCTTGCTCTGAGCAGGGAAAGTAATTTTGCTCAGATATATTGGTACAGAAGTCTCCATAATAGACTGCATGTAACTTTTTAGAGTTGTCAATATAGAAGTTTTCTACTAGTTTCGAGTACAGTCTCTAACTTGGCAGCACTGTTGTTATAGAGTAGTTTTACAGCAGGTCTTGCTTTGATTAGGTCTTAGTGAGCAACAGAATGATCTACAATAACCATTTCTCTGCTAATAACTCTTGCAATGTTTTCTGGCTGCGACGTCTATGAATATCCAGTAGTACTCCCTTACATGTCCATAGAGATGGCAACATTTCAGCAGCAGCCATCTGAGTTAACTTTTATCTGATTATCTAGATTTAGCTTTGCTCAAAAAGTCTGTAAGAACTGCTGCCCAGTTGTTCATTTGCTTCGTTTTCAGGCAAGTTTGGAGCTCAGCTGCTGAAACTTGTTACAAGTACCCGAGAAGGCAAATTCAGAAGTCTCTGTGCTGTGGCCATATCCTGAAGTGCAAATGATGGGAGAGGTCCACCTGGTAATAAATTGAACTTTCTGATGGCTGCTGTTTGGGTAAGAACAGAACCACACCATCACTGGAAATGGCCTTTTATTTTTTTATTTATTTTATTTATTCACCAGCCATGAAAGCAATGGATTTTTATCTGTGAGCAACATCGTTTATCTGCAGATGATGTGGTTTTCTCTCGCCTCAGAAAAAGATCATTAGCTTGTGCTACAGCAGCTTGTGCCTTTGTTTTTTTGATACTTCAGTTGATCAGCCAAAAATTAGGATTAGCATGCATAATCTAGTGGATCCCATGAAGGCCAAACACAAAGTTACCTAAAATCACAATGTATTCCTCTTTAGCCTTCCCTGACTGCTGTTCAAAGGAGAGGTAATGCCTTCTCTCCCCTCAGGGACTGAGGTAAAGGGTGCCTACCACCTTGGCACCTGTGTCCTGTTGTGCATCCCAGAGAATACTAATCTCTGTATTTAGCTCTTCTTTCATGTGCATTTATGAAAGAGCTTCGCACAGATGGGTAAGGGTTTTTATCCACATTTCATAGTGGTTTAGTGTAGTAACATCGGGAGGAGTAATTATTTCTATCAGCAAGATTGTGACAGCCACCACATATTATGGAAATTTTCTTCATTGAAACTTTAATTTTTTTTCCCCTTTTTGTTTGATTCTCATAGCAACACAAAGAAT
Organism: Scolopax mira; assembly: GCA_004320125.1. NCBI lineage: Eukaryota > Metazoa > Chordata > Aves > Charadriiformes > Scolopacidae > Scolopax > Scolopax mira. The sequence continues at coordinate 133,506 of BJBW01006291.1, forward strand.
AGTTTAGAAATATAATTACAATCGCTAGAAGAAATATAACCAGACTGGCTATGAAGCTGAATCACATTAGAGCACTGGGAGTAGAGCCACCTATAAAAGAAAATGAGCAGAAAGGAAATCACAGCAGTTGTCATTTGTCAAGAAAGGGGAATCTGTGCTGAACCACCAGCGAGCGGCCACCCAGGAGAAAAGTCACTTTGACAGTGACGGCTTGTAGCCTGCCAGTGGTGGAAAACTCACGAGGTAGCTCTTTAACAGCGATGATTTCTTCATTATAGAGCATGTGGTGTATAGTTCTGCTGCGTAACTGCATTTTTCTAGCATGTTTTATTTTCTCTGGGACTGGGACCAGTTGTGCAAAGTGTGCTAATGAGGTTAAACTCTCAGTGAAGACCTTGAACAAGCAACATAACCTTTCCAAAACTCAAGGGTTCAACTTATAACACACCTTTGCTTTGCTGCCAAACAATAAACGGGGCTGCTTGTAAGGAACTGAAAATGAGATATTGATATCTGAGTTCAAATAGCCTAAGAAAATCTGCATAAAATTTCAAGTTACTTCATTTAATGAATGCATTAATTCACAAAACGCATCTTTTAATGCCTCATCCTTTCTCAACGTTGTACACGCTGAATCACAGTTGCGTGTCTTATACTTTCAGATATTCTTATACTTTTTTGGCTTTGCCTACGTGCAATCTGTAGTAACAATTAATAACTGCTCACAGAAAGTATTAATAATATTTTGTATTTCTGTACCTAGTAATAATAGGTTGTTCTAAATTGTTTTGTTAGTTGAGCCTCATAAGTCTTGTGTGAAATCCTGATTAGAATTTTAGTGGATTCAGACACACAGAAGTTCATTTTTGAATCCTTTTCTTCACGTAAGCTTTATAAACTGAAAACTTTTGTATTGACTGAAGGATTGTATTGACTATTGTGTTCACTAAACCTCGTTGACCCAACAGTTCATGTTGGCATCTCTTTCTCACCTCTGCATTGTGAAGAAATCTGAAAATTATATAAGATTTTGTTGTTTTATTTTTTTTTTAATAAATATGAGATAAATGTAAACCTGCAGCAATAGGGGATTAAAAAATAGCTGTGCATTCCTGTACCATTTTTACTGTGGTACAGAAACACTAGTTGAAGACATCACAGTAATAAGTGTAGATCACCTTAACTGCAATTGAGAAAACAAAGCATATTTTAGAGAGAAATATAACCTTTTGACATTTGAGACTGGAATAATTACCTTTTAGTAGTATTTGATTGTAGTGCACGAGTATAAAGATATTACCTAGAACTAAATACTAGTTAAAAACAGAGGTATGATTTGCTGAATGCTTTTATATCTGCAAATTCAAAATAATTGGTTTATCTATGAAAATATGCATACGCCTCTGGAGTAGAATAGAACTTCGGCGTTTACTTCTCAATTTTAGTAAGTGCTAGTTTAAACAGTATTTAAACATTGTTAAATATTTTTTTGCAAAATCCTGAGTACATTATCAAATCCTTGATGTGGAAAAGGCTATGTGGAAAGGATGGCCTCTGTATTTATGTCCATGTAATGAATAGCAAGAAGGTTTCCAAATTAATAACTTTCTTACTGATTATGATCATTCTGGAATCATTCAGACCGTGAGGTACAGCTGGTGAGGAGCATTTTTACTGTATTTCACATTTCCACCACTCTCTTTAAGAACTCTCTAATGCCAAGATGGAAGGAGTGAATTTTTTCCCCCCTGGCCACAGAGTGGATGTTTCGATGCTGGTAATTGACAGAGAACTTCATAGAAAGGGACAGTTCATGCAGTGCTATCCCGTGCTGTTCCCAGCTGCTGCTAGTTCTGCTGGTGATGGTTCATCCCTGCTGTTTTTGTGATTGCTGTAGGGACGTTGTATCTGTAAGTGGGAAAGGGGAGCAAATTTGTTGTGAGAGGCAGGGAGGTGATTTCACAGCAGCTCTGAGACTGGTGGATCGTGCTATGGGAGACTGGGACCATTGGGAAGAGATGGTATTACAGGGGTAGAGCATACATGTTATGTATGATAATCGGACCTGTTATGTACTCCAAGAAGCAAAACCAGACATTCAGGGTATGTAGGGAGAGATAGTAATTTTTTAATTAGAATGGCTGACATGATTGAAAAAATGATGAGCATTCAAGCTTCACATTCCTTTATCTGCTACTGAGAGCAGATTGTTTTTTTTCATCAACATCAGTTTTTCAAAAAAAGAACAGGTTGGGTCTGCTGATCATTTTAAGCATGATTTTTAATTCTTTTTCTTTGAAGTTCAGAGTACTTTATTGTACGAGTCCTAAACGGGGACAATAGCAAAATTTATTCCGATGTGTAATGACAGAGCTTGATTTCCTCAGAGTGAATTATTAGAATCTGAAATTCTGTACCTGATCCGAAATGGTATCATGGTATTGCTCATCTAATTTTCAAACTGTAAATTAACAGTTAAGTTAAGCATGGCATCACATAACTACTTTAGGAGTTATCCTCTTATCTCCATTAAGTACTAAGGCCTCCCCTTAGACAAGTTTGATGATAATTTCTTTTTTGGTAATTCCATTTTCTTGTCTTTGCCACTTATTAGACTGAAAGTGTAGAAGCAAGGGACAGAGGGAGGAGCACTGTGAGAGAGAGGTCCTGTGACCATCTGCCTATGAAAAAGTCACTATTTGTGTCAATTATTTTATTATTTTTTTTTTCCCTCTGAGGCAGAGGTTGGAGGAGGGAAGGGGCAAGTGGCTGCATCTTTCAACTTCATTACAAATGGCATGAATGCTGGGTTAGGTCCTTCTCTTGCTGTTGTTCCATGTGTTGATGAGTAGTTAAATCATATATTTTGGTGCCCTCTGGGGACTTGGAATTACATCCTTTTCAGTGACCTGAGTCCTGGATTTAAGATACTGTTAGCTCAGGCAGAAGCCCCTCCACTGTCATTGTTCTTCATACCCTTAAGGCTATTTCAGCCATTATAATAATTATTTTTTTTTAAATTAAAGTGTTCTCTATTAAGAAATACTTCAAAATAAGGCTTTTCACCCAGAGAATCAGTAGGCAACATTTAAGAGCTCTTAACTGCTCTCAGCTGCAGTATGTGAAATTGAAGTAGGTTGAATTGAACTAAGAGGAAGTGATTTTTTTCAAGCACAAAATAAATGTCTTAAACCGATTTGAAAGACACCTTTAAAGATGCCTGCTTGACATTAAACCGAGGCAGCATTTGACTGTTAGGTTCCCGAAGCCCTCTGAAAGAAAATCTGCCTGAAAATCTATGGAAATTGGCAGGATATGACCAGAAATAAAGTGAATCAATTTGATATTGCGGTGTAAATGACTTTGATTTGCTGCATCCTTACACTGATGAAAGACAAAAATTAGAAGAAAAAAAGTAAGAATTACTCTAAAGAGCTAAGTTTTCTCGTATTAGTTGTGATCACTTGGTGGCAAAGGAAATGGGTGTTTTCATTTCTGGAAGTTAATTTAGACACAGGTAAAGTAGTGGAGAGTGTGTTTGAATGAGGTATCAGTGCTTTCACTACTGGCACTTTTTCATTTCAGCCACTCATTACAGGCCAATAAACTTGGATCAGAGGGAAATTTTAAGTAGAGAGGAACAGCACATCAATACCAGGTAGCTTTTATTAAGTTCAAATGATTTAAGGCAAAAAACCTCTATTCTGGAGCCCGAACTTGGTAAGTATCTTGCATTATACAGTTTGTATTTTAAACAGCAGAACTGCTATGCTGCCATTTAGTAAGTAGAAAACTACCACTGTGCAAAAGTGGAAAATACCTGCTTTTGTGCTGATGGAGCTGTCAGGGGACTCTTGCTGGAAAAAATAGCTGTGGGCTTGGTTCAGTTGAAATCAGGGAAGTTTATGCTGACATAAGTTGGAGAAAACCGGTTGTGAATTCAGCCTCAGATATTTCATAGGAAATCTTAGGGGTTGAGAGAGGTGTGTTTCCAGGTAAGCATTAAATATTTTATAGTGACTTTTCCTATTGGTGTCACCACTCATTAAAGCATCATATGAGTTATGCTGGGGAATTCTGATTGTGTCTGCTTTCTTATTTTAACTTATTGAACATTTAATTATTTCTTGTAAAATTGCTTAGCTTTGACAGCTACTCTTACACCAGAATAAGCTTCAGTTGATGGTTGCTTAGGACTGAGAGGTTAAGATTTGTCAAGTAAGTGATATAGACTTGGATCTCTTTTGGGTAAGAAAAGTATTGAATACAGGTACTCTTGTGCCTCTGACCAATCTAAGTACCGAGCAGCCAGATAAATGGAAGATGATATTTTCTCCCCCAGAAAATTTTATTTTTTGGTTTTTTTGCTAGCTGAGGGAAAAAAATAATCCTAGTTGATTAGGATATTGTGAGATCTTTATGCAAGAGACCTCTGTGGATATGGTGAGTTAGGGGCCTCAATAGATAGAGCAAAGGAATTGTAGTATTTGGTTTTGGTTGGCTTTGGAGTTTTTGGTTTGGTTTTTTGGTTTTTTTTTTTTTTTTAATTATTTTTTAAGCCCTGTTGCCTATGTCCTTTCATGAATTTATGCAAGTGACACCAGAAATTTGGTATATTTAAAACCCAGCCTTTTGAAATATTAATATAATTAAAAGTCATTTTTAAAATTAAGGCAACCTCTTTTGAAAAATTTGCCTTGGGACAAGTGTCAGGAAGAATTAATCTTTGCAAGGAAAGTGTGCTGAGATGCACAGTCATTTTGGGAAACACTCTTCTTTGGTAGCACAGAAAGTGCAGACATAGAGATAAAACTTGATTGCTTTTCACTGTGCAATAAAGTTCAGTTTTTCAAATTCCTTGGTAGTTGCCTGCTTCATTAAAGATTTTTAGTGAGCAAATGCAGTGCTTTGATTCTTAGTTAAGTGGAAGTTATTAAAACAGTTGCCTTGAAGTTTTTGTAAAAGACAAAAGATGTAAATAATTGAAGTTTTATATGTTAGGAGTAGTAAGTGTAGGAAAATATTCTATCTTAATAATAGCCTTAACAAGGGAAGGCAATAAATCATTTCTAATTACTAGTCTTGTTGATTATATGTTTCCTCATTCTAATCTTCCAAATTACATCTAAGTTCAGACATCTTTGTAAATGAGATTGCTTTTCTTCTTCTTCCATTTTGTAGAATGTATCACATTGCAGAAAGACAGGCATGTCCATCAAAATCCCTTCCCTGATTTTTGGATGATGATCAAAATTTTGCTGAAAAAGATGGAGACTTTCTACAGCCATCTGGAGTATTGCGATTGTAGGGCTGGCTTCAGCTCTTTTAAGGGGAAAAAAGAATGGACAAACGGATTCTTGGTGTGATCAGTCTACCAAATGAAATGTTGATTACTTTTGTGTGTCTCTATTGTTTAAAGTCTGTCATTCAGTTACTGTTTTTAAAGAGAGGGTTATTGAAAAGTTAAGTCTTTGTGGACAGCATAGGAAAAACCAAGGTAGAGCTGCTGAAAGATGCTTCCATCATTTTAGGAAAGCACATAGTACAGAAATCTAAAGAAATTATGGTAACTTTCTTTTCCTGATAATTATATTGGGTCTTTTTTTTTTTTAAAATCTATTCCTTGGGGCTCGTGAATAGCTAGTGGAAGGGAACTTGAGAACTTGTCTTACTCCTTCCAGCGTGTGCTCCACAAGGCTCACCTCCTGTGCAGGAGGGATAAACCTCCTCACTGATCCAGCACGTTGGGAGGCTCCGTGGCCAGGAAACAGGACCCAGAGCCAAAATCAAGTGGCCTTATGATTTTTGCTTCTTGTCTAACTGCTGTGTTGTCACTTAAGCACAGCATATTGATTAAAGAAAAAAGAAAACAACATAAAACACTTAAGGCAGTGCTGCTGCTTTCTTAGTGCTTCTCGGAGGGCTACAGATTATACACTTACACCCAGGAGTTAACATAAAAGCACGCTTTGGTTTTAAGTGTATGCACTGCGATACCTTTACATTTCTCAAAGTTTTTTACTGCTAAATTGGCAGAAAGTTTGGCCCAGTAGCGTGTATAATTACAAGAAGAAACAAAAGGCCTATTTTTTGCAACCCTGGCCCCTGTAGGCAGTCACTTGCTGACACAAGTAGTCATTTCAATGAAGTAATTTTTTTCTTTAATTGTTTGAAGTGATTTTAGCTCTGGCGAGAGCAAGAGAGCAGCAGCAGCAGCGAGGTAGGAGTTTTCTGCCCACAGCCAGAGGCTGGCAGTGATTGCGGGTGCTCGAGCTGTCCATCCCCTGACCCACCGGGGCCATGGGGGCTGTGGTCCTCGTCTGGACCATGCCAGTCTTGCCAGGAGCTGCAGAACTATGGACACCTGGTCCTCAGGAACTGCACTTAGGCCATAAGCAGTTTTCACATGAGTCACTGCACAGCCGTCAGGGTGGTAACGACTTCTGGTTTTAATTATGTGTTTTAAAACGGCGGGGTTGTTCTCTGCAGCTGTTAGCACTTGCTGTCTTTTGACAGTTTTGGTTTGAGGCAGTCCATTGGTACTCTGTTCTCCCAAGATGGGGACCTTAGCAATGTCTGCAGGAGGCTGCTGTTGGCAGTTTTTCTGAGTAGACGTTGGCTGAGTGCTATGAGAACTGAATTGCCATCGCTTTTGCACTGGGCTTAATTTTTTTTTTTTAAATTTTTTTTTCATCTGCTGTGGTGCATGAAGTTCACATACCAATGTGCAGCTCAGGAAAATGAGTCTGGAAAACCCTTAACAGCTGCACTATAGTACCCTGTAGCTTTACTCCATACTCCGTTTATGGCCACCCAATATCTATTTTCTGCAGCACCGTGCCATATATTCCTTTAAAAGATGATTCTTTTGGAGTTAATGCAGTGGCCAGGCCCTGGTCTGTTGTGTGACCATATGGGGATCGGGGATTATTTTTGGTGGTTGGTCTCTGTTCCTTTCAGCTGGCAAGAGATGGAAGCGCTAGAGAGGAGACACACCAGACGCCGGGGGAAAGAGCAACTTGCCTGCAGCTGATGATCCCTCTGGCTGCCACCCAGAATGGTCCTGATGAACTCTACAAGGGGTGTCTCCAACCCACCCTCCCCAGCTGTGGAGATGGCTGTTGCGTCTGGCCTTAAGGGGAGGAAAAAGTAAAGAGTGGAAAATCAGAATGTCATGGAGGATAATTGGGCCTGAGCTAGTTTTAATTTAATTTTTTTTTTAAATTAAGGATAACACAAGAAGAAGACAGTAAGCAAATAGCAATACGTCATGACTCGCAGGTGATTTAGGGAATATATTTTGCAAACTGTGAAACTATAGGTAGGATACAGATTGAAAAAATGTAAAACTTACTGAGGATGGTTGTGCGATTGTAAAAGGAGCTCCGTTTTTTTACAGAAACTTTTTTGGTCTGAGCAGCTGGAGTTTTCCTGGGTTATCTTGTTCCTGTCTGCAGTCTCAGGAAGGCATAACAATTTGTATACTCCTGTCTGTGCTATGAAGCCCCAGGCAAAATGCCTCCAGCACTCTCCAGGGACCATGATACTCCATGTGGTGCCCAAAAGGCCCATAAATTATTTGCTCACCTATTCTGAATATCCACAGCTTCAGCAAGCGGGGTCCTGTATAAAGCTGATGACATTGAGGTATTTCATATAACCTAATAGATTCATTCTTTGATTGTCTCAACATTTTGAATTCAAATTGTCATAACAATAATTTAAAAGTTGTCTTCATGTGGGAATATGAGAAACAACAGCCTTGCAGAAATTTGTCTGCAAAATTCTCACTAAAAGACTAATCAGAGCACAATTCAAGAAATTAAAGCTCGGTTTTGAGGGAGGTTTTTTTTCTCCCTTGTCAATCGGGGGAAGTTATGTGCTAGGACTTGCAAGTCTAAAAACAAATTAAGCAAATCATGGGAGTAAGAAAGTGCAATGTAAAATTGCTGTCAGCCCAAAATACATGCTATTCACATAAGTCTCTAGGACTCCTTTCATTTTAAAAAAAAAAGTTATGAGAAGATAATAATCAACTAAGCTATCAGCTTCATAATGCACCAGATATGTGGCTTTTTTGTCTCAAATGGTATTTAGTACTGATCAGAATAATACAGATAGAACTCAACATAATAACTAGATCTCTTCTGTTTGGTGTCCTGGACTCTTACATTTAGCAGAACAATTTCACCACAAATGGTATTTTAACTTTGGCTGATTCACATTTTAATTGAAGTCTAAATTTTTCAACTACACTATCATTATAGAAAGTTCACTGAAGTGCACTTCCATTATGTGAATTGCAGCATTCTGGGGGTGCCTAGCTCAATGGAGAGTGATAAAATTCATGTCAAAACTCTTGCTTTTAACCTTGAGGATAGGGAATGATTCACAAATAAATCAAATTTCATACCATGGCCTAAATAATATAATTATTTAATGGAAAAAGAAGGGTGGAGGGAAATTTCTCAAGGGTGGTTTGTTGGTTGTTATGAAGAACTGAGTAAAGGAGGAGATCTGTTACAGAAGTGGTGCAAGTTGACATAACTGGCTTTTATGACAAAGGCTATGACAGATTGAAGATCTCTGAGCTGTCAGATGTACCATGGAATTTTTGGAAGGTCTCCAGTTATTTATCCAAATTAATCCTAAAGACTTAATCTACTACTGGTGAATATCGTTTTGAGATCAGGATTTTTTTCTGGTGTGTCCAAGTGTGTTTCACTGATGACTACGTTTTGATTGTTTGATAGTTAACAGAAAACTTTGTCCATGCAGGTATCTCCAGAGTAGTCCAGACACTTGACTTGAGAATTCAAGTAATACACAATTTAAAAGTATCCTAGGTATGGAGAGAGACAAGCTGTTCTGTGCTTTTATCGCTTTTAATGCCTTGGCCTCATGACTGCCCTTTTCAGTATTTTCTGCTCACTGTTATACTTCTAAGGGGTGTAAAGTTGCAGATCTTGGATCCAAATTTTCTCAGCTGGATGGTGTTGCCTGATCAACTTCACACCATTTCTACTAAATCAATTCTTCACCAAAGAAAAGTAAACAACATTTCATATCACATTTGAACTCTTACCTAGTGCTCAGGAGAAGCAAGGACTCTTATCTGCCTGAGTCAAGAGCTGATATCAGAGAGTGAGAAAGGTTTACACTTGTTACTTTTTTTTCTCCCTCTTTTCTTTTATCTGTTTAAGTTGGCACCATTAATGTGGAAGAGAAGTTTCTATACTCTCAGTTTTTCTTATGGAGAGAATGGGGAGAATGCAAGGGAGCTTTCAGGATTTTAGATTGTTGCTGCAAGGGATGATCCAGTGGTAGACACGTGGTGCTGATACAGGGGTACAGACAATGTTGCTGTATATCTACGGGTTGAACTAGGTGGATCTGCAAACACTTGACCGATGCTATAAATGCTGGGGAAAAAAAAATGGTGATGGCTTTATTGCAACCCATCCCATGTAACATGTCAGTAGTATAGCGCTGGTTTGTGGTCCTGTTTAGGCTGTGGACTCACTTTCTGGTGGAAATAAGTTCTGGAATTGCTAACAGTTAACCAAGTCACCCCTCCTTCTGGAATACCTGAAGATCTTTTGATGACCTCTTGTGTTTCATGGTGTGTTGGGGACACTCTGGAACTTGCCTGGGTGACACTGTCAGTGTGGGTACTTATGTGGGCTAAAGGAACTTTTGGGGGAATAAAGTCCCAAGATTGGACTAAGCTTGTTACAACCCTGAAATCCAAACAGTGACTTTAAAACACAGTTATCTTTGGGTCAGATGTTTATCATCCTAATATTTGGCTTCTAGTTTATGTACTTTGTCTTGCATGTAAGTTGTGTATGTGTCCATCTGTGTACCAGGTACAGATAACTGGGAAGTGCCATGTTTTACCCACGTGTGCCCAGATTAGCCCCTGTGGTAAATCTGCTCTTTTGCAAGTTAATGTAACTACAGAGTTTTAAACACAGTCATTTCATTATTACCATTAGCCTAATGAAGTATAACTGCAGATCATTCTTATTGCAAGTGAGAACTTTCACTTCCAGTGGCTCTCACCTCTCCGTCCTGAGCAAAGCAATTACACTGAGTTATACTTCATACGTGTCGCCACTCAATTACCTCCCCAAGGCAGCTGCAAAAGTCATTGTCTTATTCCAGAGCAATCTATAGAATACAGCTCTGCTGTACATATTAGCTCTTGCTCTTTTCTGTAGCAACACCAGCTCTACCAGCCCTTTGCCTTCAGGTTTCTCTGCCTAAATTTTCCCAAAATTGTAAAGCTTAGAGCAGAAGTGCTTGCTAATTGGGTATATTGCAAGTGGAGAAAAATCTCATTAAAATCAAGGTGTGATGTGTCGATGGTGAAAAAGGAAAGAAACCTTTGAAGCTGGAGTTCACTGCATCATTATTTTAATTTATATGTGGCTTGGGCCCACATACAAAGGGCAGCCTGGGTCACGCCTACAGGAACGTAGTAGTAGCTGTTGCTTTTTACTCAAGAAATGCACTGACAATGGAGGTACATATGCATATATATGTTTTGCTGTATTTACAAGATCCAGAATTCCCCAAGGATCTTGTCATACGTTGTTTTTTTTTTGTAATACATGAAGAAAGTTGGTCAGTTTGAGATAATGTTTTTTATTACAGGCATCCAGACTGAATTAACAAAACTTATTAGCACTTATTAGCTTGTGTGTTGGAGCATGAAAAGAGGGAAGTTGGGAATAATTCCAGACCAAGTATCTTTCAATATCTTTGTTCAATTATTCTGTGACCTTATAGTCCAACTGTAAATACTTTCATATCCAAAGGGTAAAAATCAAATATGAATAAAGGTTGAGTAAGACTTCAAACAGGTTAAAAAAAAAAAAAGATAAATCAGAGAATGGGAGAGGAAATAACAGGAGAATAACTATGAATCAACCATATATCTTTGAATTTTAATGTTCCTAGTTTTCTTTATTTTTCTCTGCAGGTCTCTTGGATTCCCATTCCCTTTTTTCTCATACAAAAAGACATGTTTGAGTTATACTTATTAGGTGAGTGAACCTAAATTGTAAAGACCTTTCTGTGGTGACTCCTGAGAGAAGTATGAATATCAGCTTTATCGCAAAGAACTTGCAGCATAGCAGCAATTTTTTTCCAAAACAAAATTGTATCAGTTTGAGGTATGGAAGGTGGCTGCTTTTGATACCATGAGGATTCAGTGAGGAAACATTCTTCAAGAGGTAAGTGTACATTTAATATGTGCTTTTAGGCTTTCTTGAGATATATTGTAAAAATGAAAATCCCAATGGTGGGATATGACTCTGTGTTTCCCCGGTGTGCTCCATTTAACGGGGTCTGCCCGGCAACTTGCAAGAAGCCCAGAGGTCACTTCATTGGCAGGTCATTTTGTGGCTTTGAGACACAAAAGTGGTTTGAGGGTGTGATCTTCATGGATGGGAAATTATGTCCTTGTTTCTGTTCTAAGGAAAGTCATTTTAATTGGGTGATTGAAACAGAGCAAGCAGTGCATGAGATTTTGAGATTTTGACTAACGGTTATTCTAGTTATTTTTCCTTAATTTTTGTTTGTTGTGGGTTTTTTTTCTTTATTTGCTTTGTTTTGTTTTGTTTTTTCCATGTCAATGGAATTGATTTAATAGAAAACATTCTACTAATATCTCGATATGCTTCATAGGAAAATAAATACCAACATAAAATTAGATATTAGCTAGCTCTTCTTGGCATTGAAACTAGTTCATGCAATATCCCAGACAGTTCTTCTACCACTGAACTAGAGACCCTAATTTTCTAGACCATGCCAATTAAACATATGTAAAAATAAGAAACCTCTGCCAAACTTAAACTTGTAAATTAAGTTTTATGTAATTAAAAAGTAATGTTATATATGTATTATAATCTTGATTCTGTTAACCTTGCACTAAGTAATGCCCTGGTCTGCAGTATACCAAGAGAGAAGTAAACAAATTACTATTCTCAGGGACTGAGGACAAGACTCTTCTCTCCATGTAATTAGAACTTCTCTAGAAATGTTTTATTGGTTTTTCCCCTCTGCAGATAAATTACAGGTTTATTGGGGAACAATTTCCTGATGTTCCTTATAGCCTGTCCCTGGGATGGCCTGGCCTCAGTTTCTCTTTGATGACTAGTGCTAAAGTGTGATAGTAAGTTCTTTAGGCTTGATCTGGAGGTCACTGAAGTCATTAAGATCCTGAATCAAGACCTTATTAAAAACAGTCACTAGAACGTCCATCAATAAATGTTTCAAATGCTGCTGTTTATGATAGTGATACCTCATTGTTATTTATTGCTTATATCACAGAATCATCTCGGGTTGGAAGGGACCTCTGGAGATCATCTAGTCCAATCCCCCTGCCAGAGCTGGTCCACCCAGAGCAGATTGCACAGGGACGTGTCCAGGTCAGTTTTTAATGTCTCCAGAGAAGGAGACTCCACACCCTCTCTGGGCAACCTCTTTCAGGGCTCTGCCACCCTCAAAGAAAAAAAGTTCCTCTTCACATTTAGATGGAATTTCACATATATTTCTTTTCAGAAGAGCAATAAGAAGTACTTCTCACTGAATACAACATTACAAGAGTTTTTAACAATATGTTAAGTCTGTTCTTTCTCTTTTCATCACCTTCCTTTGGTCTAAAAGACAGAAATATATGCATCCAGTATATCTCTGCATAGCTCCAGAGATTTTAAGAGTATCTTGTCTAACAAAAGTTTATGAAAGAGAAAACTCCTTTTGTTTGAATTGTTTAAGGCCAGAAGAGAGTATGTAGCCTGACCTTCTGTAAATGTCAAACCTTAGAAGTTCCTGTATTGTTCTTTGCTTCTAACGGAAAACACGCAGTCATTCCTGGTACAGTTAGAATTGTTATGAATTCTGATGTGTTGTCCCAATAGCTCATTAACTTAGTTATATCCAGGCTAATTTGCCATCCTTGACCTCTGTGTAATTTTTCTATTGGATGACAAAATTATGTTGTTAATATTTTGTTCTCAAAATTCCTGTAGCGTTCAATGCAGATGCCCTTGCAGAGAGAGTGGAAGTTTGTGAATAAAATGATAGACACCCACATACTGCAGCTTTTTCAGAACCTTGAAGATGGATAGATATTTTCACACACATTAATTAGATTATTTTGACAAATATAATTCGTGATCACGTAGGACAGAACATAAAGCTAGTAGGTAGCTAAATGTAATTAATCCTTCAAATGACTTCTGACAACCAGATTTAAAAACATTGCAGTCTGATTCTGTGTTATGTCCTTTCATTTATTCATTGGTGTAACCGCAACAGCGCCTGTAGTGTAAGAGGTACCCACTGAGCACAGAGTGTGCACAAGCGAGTGCTCTAGCGCTTGTGTGATCCGTTGCATTCCCGGACGAGCAGAGGAGGTGGATTCCTGGCTCTCGATTCTATGCTGAGCAGTTTGGAGCTTCTTTCGGAGGGCAGTCAGGAAATACTTTAGGAATATTCATCCAGTGGGACTGCACCAGTGATTTAACCATCCATAAGCTGTAATTAAGCAACACAAGGTGACAGGCAGTGCATTTCTATAAGCTTATTGCATATCTCATATGCCTTTGAGATAATTAGTCTTTCAGACTGCTCTCTGTTTTTACCCTGGGCCCATAGATTCCGAATCCATTTGACTTTCAGCAGTTCCTTACCTCTGCCAGCTCGATTATATTTCCATTCTTTGCAAGTAAATGAAAACCCCAAAGTATTTCATGTTTCGTTTTTGGCCTTGGAATCAAACCGGTTTATGTGGTAACAAAAGAAATAGTCTTGAAAGCCACTGTGTGAATCTGTGACATTCAAGGAAAGGAAGTTAAATATGGCTGGTGTTATATATTTCCCAGACCTCCAATATAAAGATGTGTTTCCGAGGAGGAATAGTGCTGATGTACAATCCCACTCACGCAGTTGTTATTTTTTTATATATAGAGAGAGCCCCTCGTTGAGAGCATCGTATAATGCTTTATAGCGAGTGTGAATTACAAGCTGTGGATAGTGGCTTGACTACTGCATTATAGGAGCCCTGAAGCTGAGAGCTGGAATTTAGGGAGGCCATAAAAAAGGGGAAGAGGCTGGCAGCGTCGCAGCTCAGATGTGGGCAAATCCTGTCCTGAGAGGGTCAAGATGTGACCTCTGCTGGCAATATTCCACTGCTGATGGGAGAGCTGGGAGGGAAACAAGAATCTGGAGTCATGGAGATCCTCTTCTTTTTTTGGCGATGAGTGAAGAAAGTGTGGAGGGAATGGGTGGATCTGGGAGCAGGACTGGAGGAACGTGCTGTGACCCCAAGGAAGGTTTCAAAGGACTTTGAAGCTGGGGCTTTCTGGGACCAACATATGGTATAGCAGAAATGGTGCTGGGGAACTGTCTTGCAAATGCTAGAAAATAAGAATGAGGTACGGGTGGATTTTGGAAAAAGCTAACCAAACTGCAACAATAACAAAAAAAGCCTAGAGCTTTTCAAAGACTTCAAAGTCTCTTTCAGGCTTCTTCTGAGTTATGGAAAATGCAGTCAATTTTGAGAATGTTTCTTGAAGTTTACCTCTTCACCAGATAAAGAACATATTACTGTCCATACTGATTTTAAGACCAATCTGATCAGAGACTGAAAATCATCCTGGAACATTTTGTCTTCCCAAAATTGTCTTATAAGGGACAAAGGCTTATTTTTCACTCCTCAAATTACCGTGGCTTGTATGCAAGACCAAATAGGGACCTTGTTTAAGTAGGACTGTAGTTTTTTCTGTTGAAGTTAACCAATTTCCAGTGTCAAGAGACAAAAAATAAATAATCATACTGAAACTCCAAATGTGGATGCACAATAACACGTTCTGGATGAATTTGTAACTTTTATAGGGTACTGGGTATGGTGTTATTACTGTCCCAGATCTGTGGCTTTTTCAATATCAAGAGCAGTAAATGTCTTATATTTTTGCCTGCCTTTTTTTCTTATGTAACTATTTTGCTTTAAAGACTAAAAATTAATGTAGCTAATGGAAAAAAAAGAGTCAACTAGTAATGCTTTGCCTTTCTAGTTACATGAATTTTCATAGAGGACGGTAAATATTGTAACTTCTTAAGAAAATTTGAATAGTTAACAAGTTTAAGAGAGCGTTTAGATGATTATTTGGAGTTATATTTATCAGAAGTGAAAGACGTTTCCCATTTCATATTTTGGCAGGGGCAGTAAGCAGACCAAAGGTCTGAGCACAGAATCAACAAATAGAGCCCTCATTGATGCCTGCAACATAAATGCTAGAAGGGACAATCTGTTTTAGTTATGCTTTTGAGCACACTTTAAATGTAATTTTAGCGCACAATAAAAATGAATGCTCTGTTTTCCAAATGCATCTGATGATCTTGGGTTTCCATACCAGATGGCTTTATATTATGTTAAAACTAAACATACAGTATGAGGGCGTTCGTTGGATCTGCTGAAAGTGACCTTGCGGTTTTTTCCTGTGTGAGCACAAAATATGACATCTATTACTTTTGACATGCAAAAAATGTCAGTCTTTCTAGTTTGTTTTCATATTCTGTTTTGCCTGGTTTTCAGGGTTAGTTGTTAGAGCCCTAACAAAACTGCATATAAATCCTGTACAATGCATACAGTGTATATATCACTAAATACTGGGCGTCAATCATATCCAGGCCTCCAGTTCTGTCACTAAATTTTGAATTTTTCTGTTTGCATCTGGCTGGTTTTCATTTATTCCTGAGCTTCCTCCACCCTCGTTCTATCTCGTTGCAACATGGAAGCCGTGACCTGCAGGCATTGTCACGCTGACATTAAAAGCCATGCTTTTGGATGGGAGACAGCTGGTGTCTGGTGGCCCGACCTCCATTTTTCCTGCAAAAGGGACAGAACAGAGCCTAAAACGAGACTGTGAGTGAAGCCTGGACTCCACCTTGCAGGTGAGACCTTGATAAGCAATGAAATGCTAGCACCTTGTTGACATTTGTGTGATTTGTGCTGCTTCCTACACTGAAAACTGCAGAGCTGAACCTGCACAAAAGGTGTGCAAAACGCTCCCTTTTTGATTATTTTTCTTGTGTCTGCTTTATCATGGCAAAGGACTATTCAAGCTGCACAGCAGCTATGAATCTCTAAATATGTATTTTCTATATGAATCTCTATATGTGTATTTTCACAGTCCTGTCCTCAGAAGCTCGATTCTTTAAAAGCAGGGTGGGGTTATCAGCATGAGAACCTGGTAAGGGCAAGGGATGCTTCTGAGAACATGTGGACGTGGAGCTGGTTGTCTTTGCCTTCCTTTGTGGCTACAGTTCATTTCACCTGACCTCTTGGGAGTAACTATGCCGTGCAAGGATGAAGTGCTGTTCTGGATTCCCGTTGAGTCTTCTCTTACTTGAGCCATATTTCCTACCTACAGATCATAGGATCTACCTATAGATCACAGAGACTACCTATTTCTGGGTGGTTTTGTTAATGTGCACTTAATTGGCCTGGCTGTTTATTAATCTGAAGTTTTATACTGTTTCCATCCTCCTTTTGTCTCAGTTATTAGCAGTCTTTGGTACGTTAATCCTCACATCATTTTTGGAAGGTGGAGGAAATGTACAATGCTCTACTTGTCACCAAGTGCACAGGGATCTGTTGAGGATGATGGATTACCCAAACTCAAGGATAGTTTCCCAACTACTGAATCATCTGGCTTCATCCAAGCAGCAGTAGAATATTATTTTAGGTATTAATATAAGGTAGATAAGCTGCGTAAATGTTAGTATTATTTAAGTATTTGGTGTGACCCAAAACTTGTTCTATTTTTCAAGTGTTTTCCACTGTTAAGTCAATGTTTACTCACAATTAAAACACTGTGAAAATATTTAAACTACTGAAATTACTCTCTAAGCTTAAAAATAGGTATATTTTAGAATAAGAAAGGAGATCCAAAACATTGGGGAACAGCTATATGCGGTGACTCATTCATTAAATGTTGTTCTGTTTCTCCCCACACCAGATTTCATTAAGAATTTGGACCCGAATGCTTAATTTCCTCAGTGTTCTTTTGAAAGCTCCCTCCGACAGCATTTGCTTTGGACTTTCCATGTTGAACTTGGTGACTCTGGTACCTTATCTGGATGGTGTCACTGTTAATTAATTAGCAACTTAAAATTCATAGAGAGACACGTACAATATTCTGATTGCTAATGCTGCCTGCCATGCCTTAACCTAAGGGTTCCTAGGCTTGGTCATGGTGATGCAAAAAGAGGTGAACAACTCTAGTAGTTCCATTTTCCTTTCCTTGTTTTGATGTGTTAAACTGCTTAAAAAATAGTGAAAGATGCATCATGAAGCAGTTTTGTTTGTAAGTGATTCTCACCTTCCTAGAGACACCTTGATAAACCACAGGTGGAACAGTAAGAATACCAATGGCAGGTAGAAATCCTTGTTAATTGGGCAAAAAATGTCAAGAATCCCTGCAACAAAAAGTTAGTCACTATATTGTAATTTTGTATTTGGACCAACTCAAAAGTTTTTTGCATTTTCTCTCCTTTCCATTGCATGAATTTTTTTTCCAAAAAAAACATCCATGCAACTTTCTCATAGAACAGGTAAAGTGGAATGGTGCTGGATAACAAGCACAAAACTTTCTAGACTTCAAAAACAAAGAAAGAAACTGTAATTTGTTAAACGACAGCTGTGACCATGTTCAATTTTAGGCTGGACTTGTTGTTTTTTAAGAAAACTATTGAGTGCAATACTTTTGTAACAGTTATGTCAAAAAGAAAGACAAGGTAACAGGAAAAAATGGTATAATTGGGTTGCAGCTTTATTCACTGATAGGTCAGAAAACCATTCAGCAGTAACTTGGGCCTAATCCGTGTCCTGGCAGAGAGCAACAAAGAGCCTGTTTTGTCTTCTCTTAACCCTGGTGACAGAAGCACAATGAGACAACAGGGCGGAGGGACATCCTCTCTGTATCGGGTTTTAGGAACCGCAGACCCTTTCATTCACCTTCTTCAAAGGCTGCTTTCTGTTAAGCTCCTCCCAGAGAAATGTCTGTGTGTAAATGCTTATGTGATCAGGAAAGGGGGGGTCTTTCTGAGACTCAAATTCATTGGTAGAAGTACTAAAATTGCAAAATTCTGCAGTTCAAAGATTAGTAATTTTTTTTTCCAATGGTATTTTCAGTTTTGGAAGTAGAAACTTACAGCATTCTAAGTGCTGGTTGCCTGTCTGTCCCATTTCAGATGAATCATTTCGTCGATTCCTTGGCATTTTTGGAGATCCATCTACTGTGGTCACTTCAGCTGTTCCTAGTTAAATCCTATAGTGCAATGTTTTCTATAGCTCCATTTTACTTGCTTTTTTTAGGTCAGTCCCTCTAGAGAAGCACAGTAGGTCCTTTTTGTTAGTTTGTAGCACCTGGCTGCTATTGTGGGTTTGATCTCAGATGTGGAAAGCTAAGGACAAGTCTTTTGTGACTCAATGGAGTAAGAAGACCTGGGGAGTGAAATCCTCGTTCACTTCCCTTGCTCCAGTGGGTGGTGGAGAGAGGACAGAGCGAAGCTGAGGGAGGCTCTGTGTCCCCTGCTTGACACAGCACTGTCACAGAATCACCTAGGTTGGAAGGGACTTTTCAAGATCATCGAGTTCAACCAGTGAAAAAACAAAACAACAACAACCCCCCCCCCAAACAACAATAAAGAAAACCAACTACACAAACCCCACACCACACCCAAAACACCACCAACCCAACACTAATCCATATCCCCAAGTACCATGTCAACTCCTCTCTTGAATACCTCCAGGCATGGTGCCTCAACCACCTCCCTGGGCAGC
>BJBW01006292.1:359-26263 GCA_004320125.1 Scolopax mira
AAAAGGAGAAAAAAAAAAAAAAAAAAAATGGGGAAAGCCAAAACCAAACAAAGCCCCCACCCCCCCCCCCAAAACCAGCTTCTCCCACCCCAGAAAATAAGGAGAAAAACAAAAACCAACCAACCAAACCCAAACCAAAAGAGACCCCAAAATCACAACAGTAGCTTTTTCTTTTTGTTTTTTTTTTGTGTCACTTTTAGTGTATGGTACAATTTACAGAGCGTTAGAGGTGGGTTATTCACAGGGAACGAGGAGCCCAAAGTTCATTACTGAAATAATTACTGAAATAATTACTGACACGAACACCCTACCCCAAGCACAGGCGCGAAAACGAACAGAACGAGTAGAAAGTTCCTTTTTCCGGCTGTTTTGGTTTTTTTTTTTCCCTCCTTCCCTGAAGGTGCTGGGGGGAGGTGAGAGCCCCCCCACCCCCCACCGGGGCTGAGCTCTCGCACACGCGTGTGCACGGGGCCGTGGTTCACGGGGGCCGAGGGAGAGGAGCAGCCGGAAGAGCCCCCGGCAGGATGGGGGGTGGCAGCGGGTGACAGCGGCGCCCCCAGGAAAAGCCCCCCCAGGACTCACCGTTGGCGGCTCCGTCTGTAACGGGGGTCGGTGGCTTCTCCTCCTCACCGGGCACCGATCCTGCTCGGGGAGACCCCCCCTCGGGGCAGCTTCGTGGGGCCACCACCGGGGCGACGGGGCCACCGGCTCCTGCTGATCTCGCCCAGAGGCCTTCCCTTGGCTCCTGTTTTTCTGCTGCCAAACAAACCTCTCCTCCTCCTCCTCTTCCTCTTCTCCCCGAGGAAGGCTGCCGGCCGGGGCCCCGTGTCCTGGGCACGAAGCGAGGAGCAGCCGAAGGGTTAGTGCAAGTGGTGGCCGAAGGGGTCCGGGGACAACCGGGGCCATGGAGGAGGGTGGGTGGGCAACTCTGTGACGATGGCACCGGCCACGAGTCGAGTTGGCTTCTCCCCACGGCTCCCGGCGCAACACAAAATAAACAACATTTGAAAGGGAAAAAAACAAACAAACAAACAAAAAAACCTAAAAAAAGGTGGATTTTGCTGAGATGTTATCGTCAGCACAGCCATCTCTGTCCCCTGGGCCCCAGCTCCGGGTGTCCCCCTGGCACGGCCCGGACAGAGCCCCACGCTCCTTGTGAGAGGAGCCGGGGGCCCAGGATGGTGGCCCGGGAGCGCCAACACTGGCCACGGGGTCGTCCCCGAGGGACAAAGGCCACTGTCCCTCCCCACGGAGCGGCCGTGGGGGGTGTCACGTCCCCGGGCGAGCACAGAGCAGCCAACAGTGACCAAACCATCAGGTGGCCCCGAGAGCGGGGCAGCGAGTCCGGACTCTGCCCTTCAGCCCCCGGGCAACGAGGCAGCCGGAATCCTCCCTCCCCCCGGGGACCACCACGGAGCCGGGCACGGGGGAGTCCGGCCGGGTGGCGACACCGGGGGGGCTCTGGTCTCTCAGCTCCTTTATCCGAGCCCACGTCGAAACGCTGCCCAGGAGGAGGAGGAGGAGGACGAGGAGGGAGGGAGGGAGGAAGGGGGAGCCCCCTGGCCAGGAGCTCTGTGCTGATGTCTGTACAGGCCTCGTTCTCCCCCGTTGCCGGGGCCCTAGTTTTCGGGGCTGGCGTTCTGCCGGGCGCGGATGAAGGCCATGCCGTGGGTGCGGAAGTGCGTCTTGAGGTTGAGCTGGGTGTCGAAGCAGCGGCCACAGACCTTGCAGGAGAGTTTGCCCTCGGCCACGGGTTGGGCTCCCCCTTCCAGGGGGCTGCGGGGCCCCGGCTCCTCCAGCTCGGCCGCCCCCTTCTTCTTCTTGTGGGTGATGAAGCGGTGGCGGTTGAGGGAGACCTGGGAGGTGAAGCAGAGCCCGCACTCCCGGCACTGGTGGGAGCTCTCGTCAGTCCGGTGCTGGGGGATGTGCTCCTGGAAGTCGGCGGAGCTGCTGGCCAGGTACCCGCACTTCCGGCAGCGGAAAGGAGCCTTGCGGTCGCCCTTGGGGTTTTTGGAGGGGGGGGTGGTGCTGTCAGGCTCCTCGCTGCACGAGTCGCCCTCGTCCGAGGAAAGTTTCCG
Organism: Scolopax mira; assembly: GCA_004320125.1. NCBI lineage: Eukaryota > Metazoa > Chordata > Aves > Charadriiformes > Scolopacidae > Scolopax > Scolopax mira. The sequence goes on from BJBW01006292.1 coordinate 2,438, forward strand.
CTTCCGACCGGACACCTGCGGGCACCGAGCGGGGAAGATTTAACGGGAGATTAATCTGAGGAGCAGAACCTTCTCAGGGACTTCCCAACGTTCTCCAGCAGAGATTTCCTTGGATAAAGGCCCCCCCCCCCCAGCCCCAAGAGCTGTGACCCCTGTTGGTCCCACCAGGGCCTTTGACTCGCCTGAACCCTCCCACCAGCCCGGGCCAGCTCCTCGGCCAGCCCCGAGCCACAGGGGACGCTTTGCCCCCTCTCCCCAAGGCTGAGCCAGGTCGCAGGAGAGAGAGGCAGGAGCTGAGCCCAGACGGGACCCGCACCCACCAGCGGGCACTGGGCTCCCAGTGGGAGGGAGCTGCTGGTCCCCAGCACCGCAGGATGTGTGGAGGGAGGATGATGCTTTCAACCCTGCCCAAACCCCCCCATCCCTGTGTGAGCGCCCCGAGAGGGCACAGACACCCCCGTACCTGCGCGGTGCCGGTGCCGATGCGGGCGATCACCACCTCCTGGCTCTTGGTCTGGTCGGTCACCTTGATCCCGTGTCGCACCTGGATGTGTTTCTCCAGGATGAGGCGGCTGCTGAAGGTCCGTTTCCCCTCCGTGCAGTACCTGGGGGGCAGGGGGGGCCCTGAAGGGATGCTCCGCAGCGAGGAGAGCCCCAGCCCTGGCTCCTCCAGGAAAGCTCAGCTCCTGACCCCCCATCCCAACCACAAACTCACCCCCATCCCTCGGGAGGGTACAAAACCCCAGAGACCTCCCCGGAACCTCCTTCCAAGCCACTCCCTCCTCAGGCCCCACCACACTCCGACCACCTGTAGCCGTACCCTCCCCACAAGAGCCAGACTGAGGGAAACCAACGTCACCCCCTCTGACGGGGACCCCCTGTCCCCAGCCAAGCCCAAGGCAGGTGCTGCGGGTACCGGCAGGGATAGACGCGCTTGATCCCCTCGTGATTCACTCGCACGTGTCTGCGCAGGCTGGGCGCCGAGCAGAAGGAGCGCTCGCACAGGTGACACGGGAACTTCTTCACCGACTGCAAGGAACGGAGAGGGGTGAGCACCCCAGGGGGACACGAGGAGCAGGGGGGGGAGCCAGAGGTGGAACTCGGCCCCGCCTCCCCGAATTCCTCTCCTCCCATCCCACGTTTGGATAATGAGTGTCTGGGCTTTGAGCACTCGTGGAACTCCTCGCGGTGGGAGGTCTGGATGTGGGGTTTGATGGAGCTGACCCCGCCAAAGATCATGTTACCTCAGGACGGGGTGTCTGGTCCCTGCTCCCCAAAACCTCAACCCCAACCGAGTCCGTACTGGGGCAGGAGGAACGCCCAGCCTGGGGCAGAGCATGCTCCTGGCCTGGCAAGGGGTGTCCTGCCCCCCCTGCTCTGTGCCACAAGCATTCCCTGCCCACATCCCCAGAGACCCCAAATTCAGACAAGCTCCGAAGAGAAAGATCTGGGGGTCCTGGCAGACAGCAAAATGCCAGTGAGCCAGCAGTGTGCTCTTGTGGCCAGGAAGGCAATGGAATCCTGGGCTGCAAAGGGAAGAGTGTGGCCAGGAGGTGGAGGGAGGTCATTCTCCCCCTCTGCTCCGCACTGGGGAGGCCACAACTGGAATCCTGCATCCAGTTCTGGGCTCCCCAGTTCAAGAGGGACAGGGAACTGCTGGAGAGAGTCCAGCGAAGGGCAATGAGATGATGGAGGGATTGGAGCATCTCCCTGATGAGGAAAGACTGAGAGAGATGGGGCTCTTCAGCCTGGAGAAGAGAAGGCTGAGGGGAGACCTTATCAACGCCTGAAGGATCTAAAGGGTGGGTTGAAAGAGGATGGAGCCAGACTCTTTCCAGTGGTTCCCAGTGAGAGGACAAGGGGCAACGGGCACAAACTGGAACAGGGGAAGTTCCACTCAAATATGAGAAAAAACTTCTTCCCAGTGAGGGTGCCAGAGCCCTGGCAGAGGCTGCTCAGGGAGGGGGTGGAGTCCCCCCAAGCCCCACCTGGATGGTCCTGAGTGACACGCTCTAACACGCTCTGGGCCATCCTGCTTCAGCAGGGAGTTGGACTGGGTGATCTCTATGGTCCTTGCCAACTCTAAAAACTTCTCCTCACCTTGCCGTGGTCCTTCTTCATGTGGGAGACGTACTCGTCGCGCTCGGGGAACCAGGAGTGGCAAACGCCACACGTCCACCCGCTGCCCTTGGACTTGTTGACCGTCTTGCGCTGGAAGCGGCTCCGCTTGGTCTTGCGCAGCTCGGGGGAGCTGGGGGGCTCGTCCTCCTCCGTGGAGGACGACGAATCCTCAGAGATCTTGGACACGGGGGTTTCAACAGGCTCCTGCTTCGGCGTCAGCAGGACGGCCGCCTTCTTTGCCAGGTCTTCCTTGGGCTTCTGGGGCTGATGAGTGTTCTGGACAGCACAGACAAGGTGTTGGTGGCTGTTTGGGGAGGGGATTTCCCCCCCCCCCCCCAGTGCTGCAGCTGCTCCCCCCTGCCCCACATCCCACCCATCTCCTCAGCCTTCAGGAGAAGGGTGGTGGGCCCAGGGAACCAGATCTCAGGGCCTTACTGCCTCAGCGAGGGACTGACAGCCCTAATCTTGCCTCAGAGGCCCCCAGTGAAGGATAATTAGCAAATATCATTATTAACAGGGCACAGGTGGGGCCTGGCCACAGCCTTACCTTGAGGTGCTCCAGCATGGTGCGCTTCTGGGCGAAGAGCAGTGGGCAGTCTGGGCACTTGAAGACGCTGACCCGCTGGTTGAGCAGATGCTGGTCGAAGTGGGAGGAGAGCAGGGGCTTGTGGGTGAAGACCGTGTCGCACATCGCACACTTGTAAATCATTCTGGGGGGCAGGGGGGAAAGAACACAAAACACCATCACTGTTGGCACCAACCCCCATCCCGGGCTGGGATGGAGAGAAATTGGGAGAAACCCTTTGTTGAGAGGGCAGAGAGAGCCCTGGGTGCAGCCTGACCCACACACCAAGCTGGGGGGAGAACTGAAAAGGAGGCAGATGCAGCTCCTCACACTGGAGCTGAGCTCTGCCCCCAACGTCCCACCCCCCTGAGGATGCTCCCAGTTCCCCTGGGGAGACCTACTGGGACGTCGGCTCGTGGGGGGCCACTTACTTGGACTGCTGATTGCTGAAGCCGGGGTGCTGCGTGTAGACGTGCGCGTGGGCGCTGGGGGCCGACTTGAAGGCCATGGGGCAGATGGGGCACTTGTGGAACACCTCGCAGTGGGAGGTCTGGATGTGGGACTTGATGGAGTTGACCCCTCCGAAGACCACGGCGCAGCTGGGACACCTGGGGAGCAGAGGAGAGCGGGAGGACAGGGCAAGGGACGACCCGCACGGGGACCTCAGCCGTGCACACAGACTGGTGCACACCGAGCACAACAGCAAGGAGAAACGGGGGCACAAGGGTCCACGCTCAGGAAGAGCCCCTGCCCCAACAGACCCAAGATCCAAACCAGTTCTGGGCTCTGGGAAGATTCCAATTTGGAATAACCATCCCTGCCCGTCGCTGGTGGATCAGCTCATCAGAGGGAGCAGGGAGAGACTGGGGTGGGTCTGACGTTGCCGGCCATGACTGGGGCCAAACAGGGGCCTGAGGGTCCCGGGAGGAGGCAAATTCCCTCGGGATAAAAGGGGTGAGAACAAGAGAAGGGGTAAAGTGAGACGTTCACCCTCAGCCCTGCACCCAGGGTCCGTGGGGAGAAGGAATGTGGGTTCCTGCCCCAGCTGCAGAATGGGAAACCTGCTGAGAACTCGGTTGCCCCCACCTCAGGTCCCAGGTGTCCCCCCAGCCCGGGTCCCGCTGCCCCAGGAGCCCCTACCTGTACCCGACCCTGCGGGAGAAGTGCAGACAGGCCTCCTTCAGGTGGGCCTCGAAGTTGGCCAGGAGGAAATTGCCCCCGCACTCGGGGCAGACGTGGGGAGGCCGGTTTTTGTGCATCCGCTGGTGGGCGTTGAAGCTGCAGCGGTTGGACATGATCATGGGACACGTGGTACAAACCTGGGAGGGGGGAAAAGAACAGCCAGAGGGTCAGCTGGGGCACGGAGCACCTCTACTAAAGGGCTCTGAAGCCCCAGAGGGAGCGGATAACAACCTGCAGCACCCACTGCACGTGCTGCCGGGGGGGGAGAAGCAGCAGGACTCTGGGGGACACGTTTTAGGAGATCACGTGCCAGTGATGGGTATCATCGGGGGCGTTTCACACACAGAGAGGATGCCTTTTCCAGGCTTTTCATCACAGAGGGGTCCCAGAGGCCACATGTGGCAAGGATCAGTCAGGGGTTTTACCGAGGGAGGGGGCCGTAGGCAGAGCAGCTGCCAACTCCACTTGGAAATGATTTCTAACTCCAGGCCGGGGTAGGGACGTGGGGACGTCGAGGGGAGAAGCTGAGAAGGACTTGGGGAAAGGGGCTGGAGCTTCCAACAGGAGCTGCGCTGACAGATGGGATTATCAGAGCAGAGTGGGCAAGGAAGGTAAGGAGCAGCCCTGGCCAGAGGCTGTCCCCGGGGTCCCCTGGATGCCAGTCCCAGGCTGGGGTCCAAAAGCACTGCCAGGAGACACCCCAGGGTGATTTTGGGAGTGGGACAACAGGAGGGAGTCAGGGATGGGAGAGGGAACAGCAACTAAAGATGTGAGATGGGGCAGGGACAAGGGGACGTCAGGAAGGGAGAGGGGATGAAGGGTGGCAGGTGAGGAAGAGGATTATGGAGGCTTATGGCTTCAGCCATCCCCGCCCCTCGCTGTGCTGGGGAAAACCGCTGGGTCTCTTTTAAAGGAAAAAAAGCTGTTTGTAGGTGGTGGTGCCTTAGGGAGGAGGCCGACTGGGTTTGTCCCTGATGTCCTCCTCTCTGTGCCCTCCTGCCGCAGCCCCGGGGTGGACACCCCGTCTTCCCCACGTCCCAAACCCTCCATCGACACCAAAGGCTACGAGAGGGGATGGGAGGAAGAAATCCTCCCGTTAGAAGAAAGCTCCTGGGGACAATCCGTACAAACATGTGAATTTTGAGCTCCTGGTGACCTTCAAACACACCAGGGCCCTAATATCTGCGTTTGAAGAGCGGCCTGGCCACAGCAGCAGCTTCAAAGTAAACAGAGTTACCAGGAAACAGCAAATCCCTCCCGTGCAAAGGAAGCAGAGGGGGCTGAAGGAGGGGGGGTCTCGGCACAAAGGGAAAGGTGAGGACACGCCACAGGGAGGACAGGGCTCCTCCATCGACCTGTTTTCCCTCCTTGTCTTTTAAAGGTCCCCCCTCGGCAGCGTTAGTCCTGTGGCTGCTGGATGCTGCCAGGGTGTGCTGGCTCCAGCAGGGACCCCCGGGACCCCTGGGCTGAGGGGGGAATAACCCAGCCCCACACACCCTGCTTTCTCCCAACTCCATTTGTGCTTCATGCCGGCCAAAGAGGAAGCAGCCCCCGGGGCTCTAAGATGGCTCCGTCCCGCAGCGGGTGCCAGAGGAAGAGCACTGACAGGCAGGGACCCCCTCTTCCCTCCCAGCTGCACCCCGGGGGCAGCTCTACCACCAGTCGATGGCAACAGATCTCTTCCCTGGGCACGAACCGAACCCTGGCTCAGGAGTTTTCCCTCCCACGTGGGTTTTACACGGGGAGGAACCGGGCGTGCAGGGGCTGCCTGAATCCCCTTTGGAATCACAGAATGATCTGGGGTTGGAGGGGACCTCTGGAGATCACCCAGTCCCACCCTCTGCCAGAGCAGGGGCACCCAGAGCAGGTCCCACAGGAACGTGTCCAGGGGGGGTCTGAATGTCTCCAGAGAAGGAGACCCCACCACCTCTCTGGGCAGCCTCTGCCAGGGCTCTGCCACCCTCACAGCAAAGAAGTTCCTCCTCATGTTGAGATGGAACTTCCCCTGTCCCAGTTTGTGCCCGTTCCCTCTTGTCCTGTCACTGACAGGACACTGGAAAAAGCCTGGCCCCATCCTCCTGACATGTCCTTTTATATATTTCTGAGCATTGATCAGACCCCCCCTCAGTCTTCTCTTCTCCAGACTCAAAAGCCCCAAGTCCCTCAGCCTTTCCCCACCAGAGAGATGTTCCAGGCCCTTCAGCACCTCCATAGCCCGTTGCTGGACCCTCTCCAGCAGCTCCCTGTCCTTCTGGAACAGAGTCCTCCCCGTGCTGTCCCGCAGCCCCGGGGACTCCCAGTGCCCTCCCCACCCACGTACCGTGCTGCTGGTGGTCCCCGTGGTCACAGCCTGCTGGAAATGGGCGGCCAGCCCGGCTTTGTCTTTGCATTGCTCTTTGCACTCCAGGCACCTGAAGCAGCTGTAGTTGGTCTGCTCCGAGCTGTTGCTCAGGGGCAGGATGGGGAGGTCCTGAGCCCCGTTGGCCGTGGCCAAGGCGTCCTGAGCCACCCCGGTGACCTTGCTGGCGGGGAAGGAAGCCACGGAGACCAGGGGGGTGATGTCCGGTTGCCCGATCATTTGATCCAGAGCGATGGGCCTCATGACCAGGTGGGAGCACTGCATCACCAGCCCCTTGTCCTTGTGCTCCCGGGCGTGCAGCAGCAAACTGCACTTGTTGAAGAAGACGAGGCGTTTGGTGCAGTGGTTGCAGGTCACCTCGATGCGCATGCTGCGCCGGTCGTAGTGACGAGCCAAGCTCTTCTCCAGGGCGAAGGAGTCCCCGCACTCCAGGCAGCGGTAGCCGAAGGGAGGCAGGGCCAGGCTGGCGTCGGCCGGAGGGTTCAGGTTGGGTTTGTACGTCGGCAAGAGGTTCTTACTGTTGAGGATCTTGTTGAAGGCTTCCACCAGGCTGGACTGGCTCCTGGAAATGACCGTGCCCGCGATGGTGGGGGACGGCTTCTGCGGCTGCACCATCACGACGGTGGTGCCGTTGACTTTCTGGTTGGCCGTGGTGGTGATGGTGGTGGTCTGCGTCACGGTGCTGACGTTGGTCCTGGTGTCGGCCTTAGGCAGGGTCTGGGGCACCAGGTTGATGATGTTCTTGGCCACGGCTTTGCCCGTCTTTGCCGGCAGCACCACGGATTTTTGCTGAGCCACGCTGGCGGCGATCAGCATGGCACTGCTGGCGTTCTGGATGGTGGAGACGGGCAGGACCGTCCCTTTGAGCTTGGTGCCGTTGCCAAGCTGAACACTCACAATTTTTGGCCCCTCGATGGCTTTCAAGGGGCTGGAGAGGCCCATTTTCTCCTTGGACACCTCCAGGGCAATCCCATCCTCTTTCTCTGAGGAGAAGCCGACACCCTCCAGAGAGGTCTCCTGAGAGCTCTGCTCCACCTGCCCCTTGGTGGAGCCCGGCTCTGAATCCGACGAGACCCTGGTGACTGTCCTGGTGATGCTGCCACAAGACGTTTTGATGGTTTTAATCCTCACTTTCAGGGGCCGCGAGGAATTGGAAGAAGGGGAATCGTTGTTGTTGTCTTCCTCCTCCTCCTCTTCCTCAGCGCTGGACATACTCTGGGGGCTTCCCATCGACTTCTCCAGAACTTCGTGCTCTTCCTTGAGGGCGATGCTGTCCAGCTGCTTTGGAGAAGCGGGGAGGTGGGGGCTCTGCACCACCGGTGAGGAAGGCTTGAAGAAGGGCTCCCGGGGGCTGGGGGGCGAGCGTTTCACTTCGGGAAGGTGGCCGGTGCCACTCTCCAGGTTTGGGTCTGACCCGGGCCAGGAGGTGATGGGAGAATCATCCGTGGAGTAACGGACGGTGACGGATTTCAGGTGATCCAAGGGACTGTCACCCAAGGCTGCGGCCAAGCCCTTGGGGCTGGCTTCGTGACCCACCTCCTCTGAGTCCGACTCCTCTTTTTTGATGCAGGGGATGGTGGGGGGGGACCCGTTGGCACCCCCGGCCTGGCTGGTTTCGAAGGGCTGGGGGAAAGCCGGGGGCAGGTTCTCGGCGCCCTCCCCCATGGGCTCCTTGCAGTCCAGGGACGGGGTGGGGGACGGGGAGAGGGAAGGCACGGCCAGTGATTTCTCTTTCCCTTTACACTCCCGGGGCCTGTCGATCAGGTTGGCGGCGTTGTCTTCGTTGGGATCGGGGCTAAAATGGGAGAAGATATCCAGGGGTTTGGGGCCTTTTTCCTTCACCCAACACTCCCCGTTGGAGGATGCCATGGTTTCCACAGACCTGGAGGTGGGGGACCTGGGCATCTCGGTGGCCCCAAAGCCGTTCTGCAGCAAGCGGGGCCCGATGACGTGCCCATCTTTACCACGTCCATCCAGGGCATCGAGCTGCTCGGGGCAGACCGTGTTCTTCACGATGACGCTGACAGCGGTGATGTCCGTGTGGGGGAGGACGTGGTCAGGGGGTCCCGGCTCCCCAGGGACTTGCTTGATGTGAGCGTCTGCTTCCTCATGGCCAGAATGGATGGCTTCGTTCGTGTCGATGTCAGGGATATCGAAAGCTGCCAGAAGGTCATCGAAATCTGGAGTTTTCATGTCACCCATGGTGGGGAACGTGGCAGAGTCTGCAACAGAGCAAGGAGAGGAGCGTTAGCACTGGGACCTGGGCCAGCAGATGAGCCACGAGCAGAGGCACGCGTGGGAAAATGTTTCTTCCTGAACCCAAAGGACTAAACCCCCGTCCTGCCTTCCCTTTGAACCCCAGCCTCGCGCCCCTCGGGCAAACCACCACGCTTTGCGACCTTTTCTGCTTCGTTTGTTCACGTATCATCTTTTGATCTCCAGCCAGTTCAGAAGAACCTTCAGAAGGATCCCTGGGAGAGACGTGGGAGCCCACGGGACACAGCCCGGCAGGGACAGCGCTGCCCCGAGGCCAGAGCAGTCCCCCAAGATGGAGGAAGGGCACCAGGATCAGTGGGTCACAATGAATCACCAGCCAGACACGAGTCAGGACCAGGGAGCCCCACATGACACAGGAACCACCCTTTCTTCCCCCCTCTGATGGCAGCAAGGCCACCCCAAGGCCAGCCCCAGGAGGACACAGCTCACGAGGAAGGCCCTCAGATGGAAGCAAGACTCAGGTAAGAGACCTCAAGCACGTGGACCACGGAACCAGGGATGAAGAGACGTGGGATGCCGAGGGGAAACATGGCAACAGGTTTCAAAACATGGCTGCAGTGGAGACAAAGGGAATAATGTTCCTCCTGTTGCTGCAGGCTGGGTAAGAAATCCCAGGATTAAGCTGCAGGCAGGGGATGTGGCTCAGACAGCGGGAAAGACTCTGATTTATAAGGATCCCACCAGGCAGGAGGACGGGGGATGCCCCACGTGCTGGAGAGCAGCTGGATGTGTGTCTGTCCAGGGGGAACAGATCTGCAGGGGATGGGGGGGTTTCAAGCTTTCTGCTCCGTGGCAGGTGGATGGTTATTCCTAATGTCAGCAAAAGGCAAAAAGAAAGAAGAGAAACCTTTCTCTCGGGGACTGTGAGAAGCTCAGCCCACGTGGTTGGCAGCCGGGGGCCAACAGCTCCATAGCCCAGGGCTGGAAGCCCTCAGTCTTTCTGCAATTTATGCCAGAAACAAGTCAGGGCTCTGAGATCTGCCAAAGCACCCACAGGAAGAAAACCTGCAGCGTTTGTCTCAACAGATTCACCCGAGCATCCTCCCGGCAGGGGCACCTTCATCTGCCACCTCTTCGGGTCACAGCCTCCACCTCCTAATGGTTGCTGAGGAAGGGAACGGTCCAGAGTCCCTGCAAATGTGCTGCCCTGATAGAAATTCTGTTAATAGAGAGTTAATGATCTCCCCGAGTCCTGTCCACGTATTTGTGAGGAGTGGGAGGGATGGAGGGAGGGAGGGATTCTTGGCCCTGGCCAAGGAGGCAGCCACGCTAACAAAGCTGGTTCCCATCTCCTCCATTGATCAGGGATGAACACAGAACTGGCTCTCCCCTTGCCTGGCCAGCCCCGGGGGCAAGCAGCAGCCATCACAGCTCTGCTGGTGGCCAGAGGAAAAACCACCTACTACCTCATGTAGTCTCTCAACCAGCCTTCGCCCTCTCCACCGCTGGTGACAAAGGAGGCCAAACGGAGCCCAGAAACAGCCCTGCACCCCTCTCACACGTGGTTTGGGCTTTTTTCTGTGCCTGGCAACCCCCCTTGTACGCCCAAGGCAGCTATTCTCAGGCTCAGCAGGGCTGCAAAGGCCCTGGTGGCTTTCCCGACAGCCAGCTTAGCGCGGAGGCTTAGTCGAGCTTTATTTTTAACTCTGGCCGTAGGTCACCCCAAGGGGATCTCTGGCGGGTGCAGCGCGGGGTCTGTGGGCCACCAAGGAATCTGCTGCTCCAGGACCACCCTGACGTTGTCAATAAAAGTGGGCAGTTTTCTATTGGCATCCCTTCTGCTGGGGCCAGGCAGCCCCGACCCAGGCACAGCCCAGGGCAAGCGCTCCCTGGCTCTGAAATCTCCACTGAAGCCAAAGGGGAAGAGGGGAGAGAACAGGCAGCTCCGTGGGGTGAGTGATATTTCCAGTCTGCAAGAGGATGAAGGATCCAAGACTGGAACAAGCCACTGGGAGACAAGGTGATCTCAGAGGATGGCATCCACGCCACGGAATGGGAAGCCACCGAAGCACAGGGCAGAGGATGCTCCCGTGAGAGCAGAGCTGTCACCCCCGGGGACACCGAGGATGCTCGGCCCGAGCCTCGTCCCCAGGCTGGGGGGCTCCATTAGCGATGGCAAAACCATCTTTGTGAGGTGAAATACACAGGAAGAAGGTCTCAGAGAGCACCAGTGGGATTGTGCTGCTTTATCTCTCCATAAACACGTGGGGTTTTTAACCAAATATCCTGTTCTTCTTTGGGATGAGTCAAAACGCACCTGGGTTTAGGGGGACAGAGCTGTCCCTACAGGAGAACAGTCAGGTTCTCTTTTGGGGATCTCACTTTCTCAAAGCAGTTTTCCCCACCAGCATCTCCAGGCAAGGCAGGTCTCCAGGCCTCAGCAGAGGGAAGGCACGGTGAGAGGAGCAGAAGGAAAAGCACCAGGCTTTAAAGCACCGCGTCGGGGGGAGACCCCGCTCCTCTTCCAGCGCTGCCATCTGGTTCCTGGGCACAGGATCTCTGCGTGAGAACGGCCTGACACAAGGACATTTGTTTTTCAAACGACTTTCCTAATCACCGTTTAGCAGGATACAAATATTTACAGTAAAGCAGAGAGGAGCAGGTTGCTGGAAAAGATGCCCGAGAAGAAACAAGGAGGGAAATTCTCCTCGATCCAGTGTGGAGGGAAATGCTGCCAGCTCTGTCCTGGCAGGGTTTGGGTCAGCAGCCTCAGCAGAGCCTCAAGGGATGATGATGGATCCATCTTCAGGCTCAACAGTGCTTTTCCCCGAGCTGGGAGATGGCTCAGAAGCCACACAGAGGAGCCAGCCTTGCTGCACCCTCCTGCAAAGCATAAATCCCCCACTGCACCTCCCCGAGCAGAACCAGGTGGGGCTGAAAACACAAAGCTGCCCCAAAGAGCTTCTCTGCTGGATGGGACACATGGTGCTGAGAGGGTGGACCTTGGTGGGGATGCAGAGCCCGGAGACACTGGCAACGGCAGGACTGTGGCCACCAGGCCAGGTTGGGCACAAAGAGGTGGCTCCTGGCCACAAAGGAGCAGCCCAGGGCCCGGCCTGGGTCAGTGCTTCTGCTTGTGCTCAAGGTCTGCTCTGCCCTAAACCCCCAGTTCATGTTCAACAGGCTCCCCGATGGGGAGAGGAAAGAAGGAACCCACAGCACCTGATTTCTCAGGGCTCACAGAGAAATATCCCACCGATCTTCAACCGTTTCCTTCAATTCATTCCTGCCCAGCCTCTCACTAAAACGTTTAGTGCCCTCCTTGGCTTCCAACCCCCCGCCTTGGCCAGCCGTGCCCTCCTCTCAGCATCCCTGCTTTTAAAAGCAGAACTGATTACGGATCCTCTGCCTCGTTTTTCAGGCAGGAATGAAGTCACGTACGAAGCGTCCGTCGCTTCCACGCTCTCAGAGATGCTCCTCAGCTGGTAGCTCCCCACCAAAGGAGGCTCCTCCCTGCAGCTGCCCCCAGCATTTCTCCTTCTTTGGTGTTAACAGGGAGGTCTCCGCCTCAGAAGGGTTTTTTTGTTATTGTTGTTCTTAGAAATCCTAAAATCCTAATCTTAGAAGTCCCGAGATCCCCCAATTCAGCCCCTTCTGTTGGAAGGAGAATCACGGTCTCGAGGCAGTGACTGTTATCAGAAGGAGAGAGCAGGGATGGAAGGGCCCAGCTCCACCTCGGGCTCCACCAGGCTGACACGGGGAGTTATTTTGGTAGCTCAAAACACAACTATTTTCTTAGGCAAAAGAACTATTTTTCTGAGGTGAAACAAAGCCAAGGAGGGGGGAAGGGACGGGTATTTTTAACCTCAGTGCTGGTAACTAGCTTGCCCCACAGGAAAATAACGAGTTTACAACAAGCACCAGCTTCACCTGGAAACAGCCCCCTGATGGGGGCAATGGAGTCCCAACCTGCACGAGCCCCCACTGGTCTCCTGGCTCCACAGCTTGGGAAACTGCAGCACCGGGGAGAGAAAGAGTCAGATCTCTTCCATTTGTGGAAAAGATCCCCAAATCCTTTCTGGATTTGATGGGAAAGAGCTACGGAGGAGAAGGTTGCCAAACTTGTTTGCCAGCCAGCCCTGAGCATCCCAGCCTCACCTCTAAATTAGAGGCCAGGAGAGTCCCCGTGTGAAAGCCCCCGCTCCGAGATCCTGTCTAGTACCAAAACCACAGCAAAGCACGTGGGACACGGGGTCACCCCAACAAACACCCCACGGAGATGGTTGCCCTGATGGAACACAAGGCAGGGCCACGCACCACCAGCCACCCCTGGAGACATCACACGGGGATTGAGGCTGCCAAGTCCAAAAACACACAGTTACTATGTCCCCTTTCCACCTCTTTTCTACCCCAACCACGCTGCTGACCCAGCCACCCCGTGCCCTCGAGCCGTAGCCTTTCAGTAGGTGACTCCGGAGGTCAGGAATGCCAGATGTCCCCTCCCTACAAGTGTCCCCAAGGCTGCACGGGGTTTTGAACTGAAATCATCGAGGCTGTGCTAAACCCAGCCCTTCCTCCAGCAAAGCCCAAGGCTGGAGAGATGGCTGGAGCTGGGAAGCAGCCACAGCCCCTTATTTCATCACGAACGGAGACACACAAACCCTGGCAAAAGCCAATCACACCAATAATCACCCAGCTTTCGGTTCCGGCCAAAGGAGATGGTCTCACAAACCCCAGCAAGCCAAGCATCTCCCCACCAGAGCCAGCAGGGCAGGAGCCCAGGGGTTCCCACCAGCAGATGAGCACAGAATCACCTGGGTTGGAAGGGACCTTGGAAGATCATCTAGTCCAACCACATCCCCCACCGGAGTGAGATCATCACCAATTAATGGGGCAGAGATTCCTGCCCGGGGCTCACACCGGCCCCAGCGCCACCGAGACACAACCCTGCATCAGTCTGTTTGAGGGGAACCACCACGAGCCCCCCCTCAGAAGTTAACGAGCCTCACAGCTGGAATAATAAGACAACGAGTAACTGCTGAAACACAACTGGTCTTTTTATGGCTCATTTGCTTATTTAGTCTACCACTAAAAGATAAAATGTTGTTAAAACCCTCCTCTCCAGCAGCCAAGCCTCCCTTGGAAGAGTTTACTTGCTCACTATCTGCCCTCACTGCTTCAGGACACCGACACCAGAGTTGGCCACAGCACGTGTGGAGCTGATGCTGCTCTCCTTCCCCTCCTGCTTAAACCCCCCCAAAATGTCCCAGCATCAGCTCAAGCAACCGCTTACCCATGGCCACCCCACGTCCTCCTCCGTAGGCCAAACCAGAGGCACGTCTCCATCCCCACACCACGTTCCTGGGCTGCTCCCGCACCCAATTGGGGTAAAACCCCCTTAAATCCTCACCCGGGCTCCGAGACCCACTTGCCCACGGAAGCCTGTGCCAGCCCTCGCAGGGAAGGGGCTCCCAAACACCACCCAGCCCCGGGTTCCCCAGGGATATGGGGGGCTGCGCTCCCGCCCTGGCCACCGAGAGCGCCCCGAGGGCTTCCCACCGCACGGCTTTGGCACGGGACCAGCAGAAGCACCGAGCCCCTGGCCACCGAGGCCGGGCTCCAGAGCCACCGGAGCAGTTCAGACAAAAGAGCCCCAACGCTGGGACTATTTCAAGGGCTTGCTATTTTTAAAAGCTGCTTTTCCTGTTTCCCTTCCTGACCCTCGCGGGGACCTGCTGCCCGCCGGCGAGTTTGCACCAAAACAAGAAGAAAAATTTACCCTCCAGAAGCCGACTTCGGGCCAAAGTTAAGCCGGGTTTAGCCCCCCTCCGTCCCCCTCGGGCATGGGGGGGCCCTGCCTGCGGCCGCCGCGTCCGAGGCCAACGGGAACGGGAACGGCTGCTTCTCCCGGCACCACGTGACGGCGGGATTAGCTTCCGAGGCACAGAGGAAACCTTTGACAAAGCCTGTCCCCGAGCTGCTGCTCCCAGGCCTCCAGCCCGTGGCCTCCCTACAGGGAAATAAAAAAAAAAAAACCCCAAACAAATCTGTAGAGAACCCAGAATAAGGAGGAGAGGCTCTACCTGGCGGATCCCTCGCCGCTCCTCCCGGAGACTCTTTTCCAACTGATCCCCTGCTGAAAAGCCCCCGGGTCTTTGTGCAGGAGACGTCACCCCTGAGAACAACTGTTTGTAATGAGCCAAACGAGCGCTGGGTGTTAGACAATCTCCAGGGGGGGAGGGCAAATTCCCCCAGCGACAAACTCGCCGCACCTGGTGCAGCTTCTCTCCATTTCAGAGCCCTCCGAATCCTCCCCAGCCCCCGTCACTGGCAACTGGTGGAGAGGAGGGAAGAAACACCCCCCCAGGACCCCCGCTCTGAGTTGTGTGTCCAGCGACCAACAGGCATCTGTTCCCCTTCCCTCCTCCCCAGGGCACCTCCTGCTGCCCCCCGAGCTCGTGGAGGATGCAGCTGGTGCTGGGGAGGGATGGAGGGTGGCAGGGAGGAGGGATGGAGGGTGGCAGGGAGGAGGGATGGAGAGTGGCAGGGAGGAAGGATGGCCCAACAGCCCTGCCTTGCCCTCACCCTCCTCAGAGACAGCAGAGGATTTGGTGGTTGAGAGATCGCGTGAGATAAAACCCGAGCTTTTCCTTTGTTTTGGGGCTCGAAGCGTAGCTTTGATGAGTTTTGCACAAGTTGGTAGGAGCAGCCGTGGTCTCGCAGCAGGAAACCACTTCCGAAGGAGCGGGGTTGGTTTAGGTGGCTTAAGTGAAGTTTCTGGCGGCAGCAGCAGCTCTCACCCTGCCCCAAACAGGGTGTCCCCAAAACAGAGCATCCTCAGAGCAGCCCCACAGAGCTCCTTCCCTCAACAAGAACCTCTCACCAACTTGATGTTTCTCAAGGGACACACAACAGTCACACTCTGCTGCCCAAACTGAGGCCGGAGGAGGGACTCAGCCAGGCTTTGGGAGAGATAACACAGGCCAGAAGAGAAACAAGGGTTAACGTTAAGAAAAGCTCTTGCACGTTAAAAGTCTTTATTTAATTCCGTGTCCGTGGATCCCAAAATGAAAATCCGTGTACACAGACATGGAATTAACCCTCCCACACACCCCCCCTTCTCCTGTTTGTCACGGAGGAAATATTAACTCCTTTTTGGGGTGGAGGGAACAGGCAGAGGAGAAGCATCAAGGGCAGCAAAACAATTTGGGGAACAGCCCACAGACACCCCCACACCCCCAGCTCTCGGGGACAAAAAGGGGGAAGGGGGGAAGGGACAGAGAGGGGTCTCAGGAGAGGAGGAAAATGATGGAAAGGGAGGCAGAGGAGGCTGGTTAAACAAGAACCAGCAACTCGTCCTTACTCCCAACGTGACATCATGAGGTCAGGGCTCAGCGGGGACGGCTGCAGTGGGAGGGGAACTCCAGAGCCAGGAAATAAATGAGAAATAAATAAAATTAACCAGTGCAGCCCCTCCCTTTTCCATGCCATCCCGGCGCTGCTCACAGGGAGTAAAAAATCCCTGTTGGGAAGAGCAGAGCACCCCAAGGACACCGTGGGGCCCCAAAACGCCCCAAGAATCTCAAAATCCAAAAAGGATTCCAAAGAATCTCAAGGGTGAGACGTCAGAGAGAGAGAGCAAACATCAGTGGGGAAGGACAGACCGTCCCTGGTTTTAGGATTCTTGAGGATCTTGCAGAAAGGGCTTCCAGGCTCAAAACAGGCAGGAAAAGAGCACCCAAGGGAGGTCTAAAGACCAGTTGTCCCCAGTTTAGAAACCCCAGGGCTGCCCAAAGCCACCCAGGGGCGCAGAGGAGAAGTGGGTGCTCCAGCTCCATCCCTTCGCTCAGCCGGAGCCATCAGCAGATCCAAGAAGCACAAGGCCCGTTCCTTGCTCAGGAACAAATTTCAATCCCATTTTTTGCACAATCTGGGCCGTTCTCCTGCCCAGTGAGACCTCTCCCTGCCTCCCCCAGCCCTCTCTTCAGCCCGTTTCCAGCCCTATCACCAGCCAACAGGATTGTTTTCTCCCAAGTGCGTGGCGGGGAGAGCCGTTTGCTTCAGGCTTTCCAAAAAAGAGCTGGCACCTCCCGGTTCGGACCAAACAAGGAAAGGATCACCCCCAAAAGAAACGTTTTTAGCACAGGCACGGGAGGGGAAATGCTGTTGGAGGAGCAGCTGGTGGGGGCTCCAGCAATTAAAGCCTCAGCAAACGCTTCCAGCACAAAATCCAGGTGCCCGGCACCTCCGGGAACAAAGTCTGCCCCCAGGAACACCCTCCTGCTGGGGGGGGGATGGGGTTTCACCTCCCCCCACCCTGTTAAGCAGCAAATATCCCTTGGTGGGGTTCACCTGGACCCCAAAGCAGCTGTGGCTGCGGGATTTAAAGGAAAGAAAGGAGACCAAGATGACACGATCCCGGCAGAGCTCCTGCGGGCGATGAGCTGATAACTCGTCCCAGGAGGAGGAGGAGGAGGAGGAGGAGGAGGATGGCTCTGCACAGAGCAACTCCGGGTCACGCTTCCCATCTCCCATCCCAAGGTCAGAAGGAGCAGTGTGATTCCATCCGGGTGGGATCTCCAGGGATCCCAGCACCAGAGGGTTTTGGGGCCGGGCCTGGATCACACACGGTGGGGGGAAAGGAGACACAGCAGGATCCACTGACAGGCGGGGAGAGAACGGTCACTTTAAGGAATTCCAGGAGTTTAATTATTAATTTTTCCCAATGAAATCCACTGCCTTGCCCCAAGCGGGGCCTGTGCCCAGCCACTGACATGCCTTGGAAAGGGCTCTCTTTTGTCTGTCCATCCCTCCTTCCTTCCCCCTTCCCTTTTCTCTTCCAGCACATGGAAAGGCTCTCTGGGGGGAACAGGTAGACAATAATACTCTGCCAGGGCCTGGATGGGCCATTTGAAACCCTGGGCATTGTTTCCCCCGCTCCAGGCAGCAGCAGGGGATTAAAACTTCAGCCATTATGTGCCTGGTTTGTGCTCCATTGTGCCGGGCTCAGCCCTCCCTCCCCATTACCATCTAAACAGGGCCCTGGGCCAGCCGGGGCTGGGGCTGGGCATCTACTGGCCCCAGCAGCCTGGCCAAGGGCTGTGCCCCTTCCTGCCCGTAACCCCCCCAGGAGCCCAGCCAGCAGGACGTGTTGGGGGGGGTCGAGGAAGGATTTTGGAAAGGTCACGGCAACCCCATGGCGTGGCAAAGCCCTCTCTGCTGGGCAAGAGAGTGGCAACAGCGGGATCCCTTCCCGGGGGTGGGGGGATCAGACAGGCCCTTCTCAACCTTGTTCTGGACTAAACTCACCCGTGAGGACCACAGCCCCTGCAGCAGCCCTTCCCCTGTGCAGAAAACCCCCCCAAAAAAAGCCAAAGGGCTGTGGAGGGTGGGGGAAGCGGCGGGTGAGCTGCGTGCCCGCACAAGCCAGCCTGCAGCCTCTGGGTTCAGCTGGAGGAGGAGGAGGAGGAGGAGGAGGAGGAGGAGGAGGAGGAGGAGGAGGAGGAGCGATGCTTGGAAACCCCTTCCCGGCTCCATTTCCTTGGGGAGGCGAGCGGGCAGGGCGCTGGGGCAGGGCCTGGCGTTCGCAGGGAGCAGCACCGGGACGGTAACACGCTGCGGAGAAAGCATCCCGGCCCCCGCTCCCCAACATCGCCCCGGTGCCCCCCACCAAAATCATCCCCCAACAGAACCTGCCCCGTGGCAAATCCCAGCCTCCAAACCTGGAGCCGAGGCCGCTCTGTGTGCCCGCACCCAGCCCAGGCTCACCCACAGAGAGGCCCGGGAAAATCCTACTCCAGACCCACAAACAAGGCCAGAAACTGTAAAAAAAAAAAAAAATATAATGGAGTTTTCTTGCATTAGCAGGGCTCGTTTGGGCCAGGCAGTATCTATCTATTTCTATACATAAATGCTACAAGCTGACACCAAACAAGGCGCTTGTGTTCCCAGAGCATCCGACGTGCCAGGGGAGGCCGAGGGACAAAGGTCCTGCCCAGCAGCATTTCCTCTAAACGCTGCCTCCCATTTCCCACACCCCCAACTGCCCACTTTAAATTTATCAAGGAAGAAATATATTAATTTTTTTTCCTCATTAAAAAACTTGCTTCGATCTCCCTGCTGCCTCCCGTCTCGAGGAGGCTTCAAATATGGAGGCCGAATTATTTGCTGGTGGATGGATATTGGCAGCTCTTGGGTTTAGTCCTGGATGAGCACCCCCAGAAATAAAAAAATCAAGAAACCCCCCCGTGTTATTCTCAGTCTCCCATCGACCCTCCCGGGCAAGGGAGGACCTTCTGGCTGCTTTCAGGATGCTGGCAGCGAAGAGTTTGAACCCACATTTACGATTGCTGTAATTAAAGTAATTAAAAAATGTGCTCCCGTTGTTGCACACGCCTGCTCTGTCCCTCTACGGTGGTTTCTGGGACAGCAAGTGGCAAGAACAAAACCAGCCCAGATCTGCCTCCGGCGCGAAGGAAAACGGGAGAAAACAGCATTTACAGCAAAATCAAAAGAAAAGGCCGGTGTCAGAGCCAGAAGGGCAGGTATCGCCCCTCAAACACCCTTTTTATCCCTCCAGGGGTTTTGTGACAACAACCCAGTCTTGAAAAAGCAAAAAAAAAAAAAAAAACCAATCTAAAATCAGCTGCAAAGGGAGGGGGGAGGAGACGGTCTCTCACCATCCCGCAGCAAAGAGGGAGATTCCCCCCCCGGGATACGAATAGCTGCCGCACGGATTCCTCTGAATTCAAGAAAAAAATAAGAAAAAGAGATGCTTTGTCAGGGAAGGGAGCAGGAACCTCAGTTCTCCCCCAGCCCCACGCTGGGGTGCAAAGCCCCAAGCTCCCTGGCGGGGATTAAATTCCCCTACGCTGAAGGGAATTAAGGCTGTGCCATCTGCGAGCGTCTGGAGAGGGGAAAACAAACAAGTGGTGGACGAGATCCAGGAATCCCCACGATTTGGCCGGCCTGAAAAATTAAGTTTTTTTTAAACACTGGCAGGCGTTTTTGTAGCTGCGACGGGCATAAAGCAGCCTCAACGTCAACGCGGGGAGGGTTTTTGTTCCCAGATTTACCAGTATGACCAGGACCCACACTGGTGTGGGCAGACTTGGTGGTTCCAGGCAGACATTTGAGGGCAGAATGACCAGGATCTCCTGGGGAGAGGGGGAGGGTTCAGCTGAAGGATGCTCCTCTCACCTGGGATCCTTCCCACCTGGGATGAGCCGTGACCAGCGACCTCCATCCCAGCAGCTTTCCCGCTATTTCATCACTTTGGGGTTTCTCATGTAAAGTTTCTGAGCCCGGGCAGGACACCCCCTTTATTCCAGTGGTATAAACAGAAAAGCTGCCACGAAGGATGCCAAAGGGAAGGGAACAGCGAGTTCCCTCGCTCCCATCGCACGCCACCACGGCCCCACGCCACGACCGAGCTCGCCTGTTATTAGGCATTATTATTATTTTTATAGTCCCCAGATGTGTGCTGAGCTTTAGGTACTTGAGGGTACCAATAAATTAAAGGCCTCGAAAATATCTCGCAGGGAACGATCGCACGTTTGCGGGAGGAGGGATTAGACCCAGGAGAACCTCATTGGGGTGGAATAAACCCAAATAAGGGTTTTGGGCACTATTAGGTCTCCTGGCCGTGACAGGAGATCCTGAGCTACCTCCACCAGCACCACCTCCCTCTGCACGGTCCTACTGGTTTATAGTGGTCCCTACGGGGAATCGGGGCCCCTCGCAGGGACCAGGCTGCAGGATTAACACCAGAGGAGAAGCTGGACAATCCTCCTGCCACTCCCAGCCGGGAGAACTCGGGGGTAGAGAGGTTTTGGGAAGCTCCTCAGCCTGTCCTCCCGCCTCTCCCAGTGCCACCACGGCCACATGTGGGGGTGACGCATTATTTTTTTTTTCTCCCCTCCTCAGACACACTAAAAATACATCCTCTGAGGCAGCTGTTTCCACAAACAAGGCTCTCAGATCCTGACGCGCTGCTGCTTCCCTGAGCGTGGAGGCCACCAAACTCCCCTGTTCGCCTTCTCAGGGACTCTCTCAGAATTAAACTAATTGTGGGAAGATAATCACAGCCCCCCAGGGACCCGAAAAGGCACGGGCAGCATCACAGGAGCCTCTCACACCTCCCATGTTCTCTTTCCCCACCAAAACCAGCCTAATAGTGAGACTCCCTCCTCCCTAAACCACTCGGCAGCCACAACGCTGTTCTTCCCAGGAGGATGGGGTGTGATAAGAGACCCACACGCCCCGTTCCCAAACACCAGCCCCGGGACAGCGGTACCCAGAGAAGCCAGAGAGGACGGAGACACCCCAAAGCCCAACCGGCTCCTTATTCACGAGGCCACTCCTCAAAAACTGGAGAAGCAAGAAAATCCCCCCCCCCCCCCCCCCCCCCCCCCCCCCCCCNNGGAGAAGCAAAAAAACCCCCCCCCCCCCCCCAAGGACATGGGGCTCCAAAACAAGGCACCATCTTATTTGCAAGGGATGTTGCAGCTGAAGAAGTTGGGGGACCCCACCAGCCCCTCTCTGAGCCCCGTGCTGGAGGGGAAAGGCTGCCTGGTCGCCCCTCAGCTCCCCCAGGGCAGGGAGGAGGTGGGAGCTCAGTCCCAGGAGCTCTGGAAGGGAATGACAACAGCCCCAAATTCCAGAGATAGAGACAGGGAGCAGGACTAGGCCCTCCCAGGAATGTGGGGGCCATGAACAGTCGTGTCCCCCCCCGCCCCAGCTAGAGGGGAGCTACAGGAGGTCTCATCCTGTCCCCAGCTACAGAGAGGGCCGACCAGAGCCCCCCCCCGTTCCCAGCGATGTCACAGAGGGGAGAAAGTCTCCCCAAAAGACGAGGGCGAGCACTATCACCCCTCCGCTGCTGGGGATAGAGGGGGACGGGACCAGGCCCCCCAGGGAGAGAGGGGAGTCACAACCAGCGCCCCTGCACCTCCCCCCGCCCCAAAACCCCCCCGGCCTGGGGGAAAGGAGGCGCTGCCCCCCCCTCCGGCAGAGGCAGGGAGCCCATCCCGAAGAGAATGACTGCTCCGGTGCCCCCAACTCCGAAAGGGGAACAGGACAGGGGGACCGTTGCGCTGCCACCTCCCAGTCTCCTGCGGAGGAGGGAGGGAGATAAGCGGCATCTCCCCCGTGAAGCGGGAGGGGCGGGGGTGGCCGAGCTCCGCACCCCGACGGCCGCGGGGGTGAAGAGGGTGGCCGCGACCCACCCCGCAAGGCTCGCAGGGTAAGGGCCGGCCCTCACCGCCCCCCCGCACACGGAGCGGGGAGAGGTTGGACTCCTCATCCCCGAAAGGGGAGACGGGCAGGACCCCCAACTCCCCCCGGGCCTCAGCACCCCTCGGGCCGGGGGCCGGGCCGGGCCGGGCGCTCCCCCCCACCTCTCCGGGCCTACTGCCCCCCTTAGGCCTACGTCCCCCCGCCCGGGCCTGCCCCCCGCCCCCTCCAGGCCCTGAGCCCGCCCCCAGGGGCCGGTGTGACGCCCGAAGCCCCGGCGGTACCTGCTGCTGCGGGCGGGGGGCGGCCGGTTCCCGCCCAGGCCCCTCGGCGGCGGCCGCTTCTCCTCAGCCACTTCCTGCTTGTCTCGCGCCCCCCGCCCTCCGCCGCCGGCCGCTCGCGCCCCGCGCTCCCACCCCTCCCTTCGGCGCTCTCCCATTGGCCGAGCCGCCCGCCGCTCCCCGCTACGTGCCTTCTGATTGGCCGGCGCTGCCGTCGCTCGCGGGTGGTGGCGGCCGCTCGCACTCGCCGTTGGAGGAGCGGGAGGCGACTCGGCGGCTGGGGCCCGCCTCCCGCAGCGGGCGCTTATTGACGGGAAGCGCTGCCACTCAACGTTCGGACCCGCCCACCCCCGCGGAGCCGCTTCCTATTGGCAGGTAGCGTCGGTTCCCCCACGGGAAGCCCTCACTGCTTATTGGCTGGAGGCTTTGTTCGTCAAGGCAGCCCGCCTCCTCCCGCTTCCCATTAGCCGAAGGGGGCTGCCGGTCAATCAGGGGCTCGCGCAGCTATTAGTCACAGGGAATGCCCGTCAGGGCGGCTCCCAGCTGTTCTTTTCCCATTGAACAACATACCTGTCACTCAACGCCAAAGCCTGCCCTCCCGCTAGTCCCATTGGCCAAAAGCATTCAGAGGAGGTTGAACCGTCTTCTCCCATTTGCTGGCAAAGCTGTCACTCAGGGAGGAAGCTCCGAGCTGCTCCACCCACCCCCATCCGGCACGTGATGCAAGACGCTCAGTCCCACTGGTGAGGAGCCCTGTCACTCAGGCGCACCCCTGCTCCCCCATTGACCGGCCCTCTATGACGAACCCGCACCACCCATTGGCCTGCCCGGATGCCACTCAATACAAAACCCCGCCCTCCCCAGCTCCCCACCCCGTTGGCCGCATCCCCAACCCCCCCCCGACCCAACACCGGCCACACCATCCCGTCGCTGATTGGCTGACTCCACTGCCCATCAACCAGTAAGGCCCAAGCCCTCCGACCTCACCGTAAACATCCTGCAGGCAGAACGGAGGGCGGAGCTTAGGCTGCCAGGCCCCGCCCCCGGGCACCGGTGATGGAGGGGGCACAGGGTCCCAGTTCCCCCGGTACAGAATGTTCCAGGGGCCCAGTTCCCCCCCCGTACAGGGGAGACCCGGGGCCCAGTCCCCACAGAGGGCCCCAGGAGGGGCTGGGGCTGCCCCCACCAGGCCCATCCCCAGGGAGGGGACAGGACAGAGACCCCATGAAAAGCCTTTATTGCCCCGTTACAGCAGAGCCCCCCCCGGGTGCCGCTCGGCTCCGGCCCTGGCCCGGCGGCCACTCACCCCCGGGGCCGGCGGTAGCCCCGGCCCGGCCCCCTCATTTCTTCTCCTCCTCCTTTTTGTCCTTGCTCTCCTTGGAGGCCTGTGAGGCCAGCGAGCCCATGGCGTTGCGGATGGCCTCGTTGTTGGGGTCCACCCCCGGCAGGTTCTCCAGCACGCTCTGCAGGAACTCGGGGTCCTGCATCACGTCGTAGTCGTCTTCCTCCTGCGGGAAGAGGGAGAGGAGTCGGAGGACGGGGCTGTGGGTCCCCCAGCCCTCAGGCAAGAGGGGACAGGGAGGGGACAGGAGGACAAAACCTCACCTTGGTGGGTTCGGAGGTGTCCATGGCGGTGCTGCTGTCCACCTCGGCCGCCTCCGCCTGGGCAAACTCTGTCAGGGGAGAGGGACAGCTGAGGAGGGGGGATTTACGGCCCCCCCACGGCTCAGGAGAGCGACCCACAGAGGATCACAGGGTGCTATGGGGGTGGAAGGGGCCTCTGGAGATCACCCAGTCCCACCCAGAGCAGGTCCCACAGGAACATGTCCAGAGGGGGTTTGAATGTCTCCAGAGAAGGAGACCCCACC
>BJBW01006292.1:26392-36487 GCA_004320125.1 Scolopax mira
AGAGAGATGTTCCAGGCCCCTCAGCACCTCCATAGCCCTTTGCTGTTCCCCCTCCAGCAGTTCCCTGTCCTTCTGGAACCGAGTCCCTCAGCCTTTCCTCAGCAGAGAGAGGGTGCCTGGGGAGATCTGGACCCTGCCCAGGTGACACAGCCCCTCCGTGGGGCACGTCAGGCTGTGGGGGCTGCGGGTTCCAGCCCCGGAGGCAGAGCTGCCCCTTGGCTTTTCCCTGGGGAAGGGTCTAAGAGCCGGGTGCCCGCACTCACCCGCTCCCTGCAGGGACATCTGCATGGCGTAGGCGATCTGCTCCTCCTCCGTCATGCTGCTGAGGTCGGGCAGCCCGGCCCGGCCAAACTCCTGCTGAGTTATCGTCATCTTCAGCAGAGCATCGTCCGAATCTGCCCGGACAGAACCCAGACTCAGAAACCCACGTGGGTGTCAGTGCCATCCCTGTTCCCTCTCGCTGGGGAAGCAGAACCGCCCCCCCTGCAGCGCTCGGGACAGGAGTGGGTCCAATTCTGAGAGTTTTGGGCAAAGCTGAGGTGGCTCCTTGATCGCTGCAGCTAAACCACCTCCCTCCAACCTTCTGGGGCAGAAACCACCTCTCTCCTCGCACCCCAGCGGCCCTGGGCACCGCCATGCTGCGCAGAAGGAGCCCTGCCAGGAACAGAGACCCTTCCTGCAGCCATGAGAGTTGCCCCAGCCATCCCTGGGGATGTCCTGCCTGTCCCACCCCCTCCCTGGGGATGTCCTGCCCGTCCCTGCCTGCTTTAATCCCTGCCCAGCTCCTTACCGTCCCCACCAGTGGCGGCGATCCCAGCCTCGGCCGCGGAGGCGGCAGCAGCCCTCCTGGCCTCCTCCTCTTGCCGCTGCCTCTGCTCCTCCATGGAGACGCGCAGGGCCTGGGGGGACGGGGACGGGCAGGGACTGAGCGGGGGCAGATCTCGGACGGACAGAGCTCAGCACCCACGGCCTCCCTCCGCCTCTCCCCGCTCACCAGAGCCAGCTCGGGGTCCGCGCTGGGGTCCACGCCGAACTCGAAGTCGCTGGCGCCGAGGCCCAACATGGCACCCCCCTCCCCGGCCAGGATCGGGGAGCTGATGAGGGCATCGGCCAGGCTCGGCCCCGGTGGCACCGTCACCAGGTGGGAGCCGGTGCCATCCTTGCCGTTTAGGGTGTTAATGAAGGCCGTCAGCTTGTCCGTGTTGGCTTCCTGAGGGCAAAGAGAAGGGTCGGGGACAGAGCTATGGCTCCTCGGCTCCCTGAGGGACGGGCAGCTGCTCCGCACACCCGGGGTCTCTCCGCACCAACGCTGGGGCCAAGAGCTCCACGGTTTCCATCAGGACAGAAAGTGTTTAACGCCGCCTGCAGCGAAAGGGGAAGTGTCCTCCCAGAGGGAAACCTTACTCTCCACGTCAGCATTCTCACTCGGGCAGCTGCTGAGGCTCAGGGAACTGCTCGTACCCTCACGTGCCCCAGTAAGGGCTCCGGGCTGGAAAGGATCCCAAATCCTGCCCTGGAAACACGGCAGAAGTTTTCTCTCACCTCTTCTCCAAAATTGATGATATCAACGTTGACCTTCTCTTTCTTAAGACGCTTTGCCAGTTTCACCAGCTGCAAGGAGGAGACACCGCGCCATGAGCTTGGGTTTTGGTTCTTACCCACCCTCGGCCCAGCAGAGCCCTCAGGGTCCAATCCCAGAGGCACAAATCCAGAATCAGCTTCCCAGTTCCACACCCTCCCAGCAGGAAAGCCTGGGAGATATTTCACCTCTCTGGGTGGGACAGCCACTACCAAAAGTTGCCCAAGGTGGCACAAGCTGCTAAAGAAACCACCCCCCTGCTCAGGTGACTCTGTCAAGCAGCCTCCACGCTGGGGTATAAAGCCTTACTTTGGTACAGAGCAGGGAAGAAACCATAAACCCCATTTACAGCCCGACAGAGAGGGCAGAGCTGACCCAAACAGCTTTTTTCCTTGGCTGGTCGTTACTCACGTCCTTCTCGTTATCTTCTACTGGGCTCCCAACGAAGGCGATGATCCGCATCTTGTGGTTCTTGCCCTGGCGGTGTTTCAAAGCCAGCTGCAGGACACAGATCACACTGCCCTTCAGGAGCACGGCTCAGGGAAAAAGGGGTGGCCAAACAGCAACATTTAGGCCAAACGTCAGCACCAAGTTCCACCAAAGTGTCCACAAACAGGCACGTCTCAAGGGCTTCCTATTTATTGACAGCTACGACCCAGTTGGGACCAGTTTGTTGGCAGAGAGACAGGGTGAGACAGAGCAAGGAAACGGGACAAAAAGGGGGGGTCACGTCCCAGGGGACACCCCTCGGATGGGGGCTGCTCCCCTCAGGGTGGGAAGGGCTGTGCAGTTTGGCTGGATTTCTGCCAAGCAGCTGCCAGGTTCCTCCAGACTAATAAACTTCTGAGAATTTATAGTGGGTTTTATAAAGGAGGTTTCAGCCACGTTTTGCCGATAGGGAGACTGAGGCAAAACTGAAATTATTTGCTCAGCATCACCCCGGCGCGGGGGCGGGAAGAAGATTTCCCATCTCCAAGCCCCCAGCAGGACAGGACACACCAAGGCAAAAGGAATTACAGAGAAAGGCACGGACTGGCTCGTGAGGAACCACCGAGACCACTTACGTGAGCAACTCTGATCCCTGTGCAAAAGGTGATTTTCCCTTTGGGCTGCACCGTGTGTAGCTTTGAAAGGATCCGGCCTGTGTCTGGGGTGAGCGTGGTCAGCACTTCACAGTTACTGCAACACAAACACGCTCCCGTTGGTGACCAATTTGAGAATTTCCTGGCAAACCCCTTTATTTCTTACAGGAATAAGAAATACCCTCCTGCCCGCCCTGCTCTAAGCTCCAGGACTCTGCCAGCCCTTGGCTCTGGTGGGTCAGTGCCTACAGGGAGCAAGACTTTTAGCCTGGTTTCCTAAAAAAAAAAAACCCACCACCTAAAAACCTCAAAGTAATCTGTCTTATGAAAGCTCATGTGTCTTTGTCCCCTGCCCCAGCAACCTTGAGCCCAGTGGCCAATTCTAATCGACTCTGGCAAAGAGGGAGCTCAGAGGCACCGAAATCCTGAAAAATTCAGGGAAACGAAGGGGTGACTCTCTCGGGGCTGCCTGGGAGCTGCAGTGACAGCTCAGCCCCTACTTGTCACCCTTTGGGACACAAGGCCACAAGAGGATGGGTCTGGCAGAGAGCTCCTGGCAGAGAAAAACCTCTGTAACATACCCTGGCGCTGCAGGAACGAGCCCAGCAAACTGGAGACACGTTTTCTCCTACCAGTCCTCCTCCCAGAAGAACTGGTCTGGTTTCAGACCGTGCTGTTGCTGCCCCATTTTACCACCCGTCCCTCGTCCCCATGCTCTCTCAGGGGTTCCTCCCAGCCCCTCCTCAGTGGGGGCGTACTTGGCTAAGGTGATGAGTCCCACGTTGTTCTCGGGGTTGCTGCGGGTTTTCGAGTGGCACACGATGTTGACAGCATCTTGCTGGGCTTGCAGGCGAGTGGGCAAGAAGTCTCCGTTCCTCATGTACTCGCTGTTGTCCACGCTGGAAGGCAGAGAGGAGGGTGCCAGTTCATCAAACAGTTGAGGCTTCTCCCCCAAAATGTGCTTTTTGGGAGAGCTCTCATAAGGTCACACAGCAGGACACAGATGTTTCCCAGGGCAGAGACATCATTTCTGCGTTTCCCTGCGTTCTCAGATCAGATCTGATTTTTGGGTGAGGGGACAAATGCTGGCCAGGAGCTGGAAGCTCCCACTCCTCAGCAGAGAGCACGAGAGGTGGCTGTGGCCAGACACAACCTCAGCCCCTCGTCTCCTTGGTGCTTTCCTCCCTCTCCACAACACAAAAAGCAGCCCAGAGACACCACTCCGTGGTAAAGCCCAAACTCTGTGCTCATCAACGCCGTGGGGTCTTCAGGGCTGTGGGAGCTTTCCAAAGATGGTGCCCTCCTCGAAGTGACAGAGTGAGGAGCTGAGCCCCCCCGGCCCAGCTTTAACACCCTGCACCACGGTGGGTGTCGGGGCCCCCGCAAACCACACGGGCAACAGTGCCCCGCAGCGTCTAACGGCAGCAGCCACGTCGTGGCTGTAATTAAACCCCCACCCCCCGCTCCAGCAGCTATCAAATACAGCACAGAGCAGCCAGAAAATGCCCTTCTCTTACGCAAGCCTTCAGGAAAGGGACCCCAGGAAGGAGAAATAGTTCAAGAAGAGCCTGAGAGTTTGTTTTGGCCCCAAAAATAAGACATTCCCGGGGATAATATCAGAATTTCTGAGTTTTAACAGCAAGGGAAAGGTTTCTTCTGAAAAAAAAAAGTTACCCGTGACTGTTTCCCTGCCCATACCAGGCCAGCTCTCCTCCAGCCCACACCAAACACTCCGTCACAATTTGGGGAGCAAGGAGGTGGCAGTGACCAAACTCAGACACAAAGACACCAAACAACCTGGCTGAAGCTTTCCCAACTTGAGGGAACAACAGTGAATTCCTCCCGCTCTCCAGAGAAACGCAAGGAGCAGCGACATGTTTTAATGCCCATAAACATGAGTAAGCAAAGAGCTACACAGAGAAAATGTCAAGGGCTCTGATACACACTCAGGCTATGGGAATATCTTTATCCAAATGTGTAAAGAGCCAAGGAAACAACAGAACCTGGGCAGATTTCACTGGGTTTTTTCTATCATGGCCTCCTGAGTCACCAAAACCCAAAAATAACAGGACTGTGAAGAACGTTGTGATAATAAAAACACACCCAAGTTCACCTCTGCTTCCAGCCCCAGCTGTGTTCAGCCCCCGGGGACAAAACCCTCTTATCTCAACGCTGATGTTGAGCACTAACAACAGAGCACCTTCACAAAGGACCACCTGAGCACCACCCCACCAAGCCAAGGAGCTGGGACAGGCCACAGGTACCTCCACCCAGTGCCCCAGCAGGGTCCGTGCCCCAGCCCTCCTCCCCTGGGACATGACCCCAGTTTGTTGTGGCAACACCATGTCATGCCAGAGCCCCATCGAAGCCATCTGCCCCATTCCCTTCATCGGGGTTTCCTCTGCCCCCCAAGTTCCCCCTCTGACCCACACCTTGCCAATGCCCCCCATTAGCACCTAGATGAGCCCCTTTCCTGCTGCTGCCTCCTTGTCCCCCCCATCCTGCCAGGAGCCATCCCCACCACAGACCCCTCCTCACCCCAGCCTGTCCCAATCATCCCCACTCTCATCCCAGGATGGCCCCCAAACCTATACCCTGGGCACCCAAAACCTTCAGCACCACCTTTACCCCTCTACAACTTAAACCACTCTCTCCCCACCATTTTTTCCCCCTCAAAAGTCTCCCTCTATCTCCCATTCTCTCCTCAACCCTCCTCTTTGCCTCACCACACACCTCCTTCTACAGCTACCCCCTCCCAGCCCCACAACCACCCCGGCCCTGCCACCTCCCTCTCGGCCCCACGAATCCCCTCAGTCCCTGCCTTCCCTCGCCTCCTCCAGCCCCACAGTCCCCTCAGGTCCTGCCTGCCCCCCACTTTAGGCCCTGCCTCCCCTCCCCGGCCCCACAACCCCCTTCAGGCCCGGCCCGGCCCGGCCCGGCCCTGCCGCCGCCCGGGATGACTCAGGGAAAGCGGTGGCAGCCCCGAGCGGCCGCGGGGGTCGGGTCAGGCCGCGGCGCGGAGCGAGGGGGTGTCGGGGGAGGTTCGGAGCCCGCGCCGCGGCCCGGCCCGCCCGCTCACCACACCATGGTGCTCTCCAGAACCATCTTGCCTCCTTTTCTCTTCACGACCGGCCCGGATCCCACCTAACAAGGCGCCCGACGATTGGCTCGACGCTCCCCACCAATCGCCGCTCCCCGTCTTGCCAGGCCGGGAGGGCAGGGCGGCGGGCGCAAGGCACGCCGGGAGATGTAGTCCCGGGAAGGCCGCCATGACGGCGGGGGGCCTAGAGCGTCCCCCCTCAACCCCGGGACAGTCCCCTCCCTCCGCCACCCCCAAAATGGGGCAGAAAGGAGGAATTTCCGCTCGGCCCTGACCCAAAGAGCTCCCGCAACCTCTCGCACTCACCTGGCTCCTATTTTTCTCACTAAAACGACGATGAAGCAGGTGCCCAGAGGGCTTCATTGTCATTTTAGTGAGAAAAATATAGTTCTCCAGCTTTTTCACCCAATTTCCCCCGGCACATCCAGCCCTGAACACTGTGAGGGAGCCCGAACCAAGGGCCGCGCAGAGACTGGAGGAGAGATGCCAAATTGATGCTGAATTTAGAGAATTCAGGCATAAAATAATACAGCTCCTAAAATAATAAACACTTTTTTTTGCTACTGCCACCAAAAATTGACTTTTTCAGCCTCTGGTACCCGCCCCACTGCCCCCAACCATCCACTTTTTTAAAAGAATTGTGCAAATAAGCCTGTTTGCCTAATTACAGCTACTAATTACAGCCCCCACCATCATTTCCTCGGGTCCGGCTGCTTCAGTCACTCCAGTTTAAAAACATGGGGTTTTTCCCCAAATATATACATATATATTTTGGGGTTGACTTTTTACCTTCGTTTCTGCCGCCGTCAACATGAGTTCTGTCAGGAACGAAGGTCAAAACAGACAAAATGGAGGAGTTTGTGGGATTCTCAATGTGGGGCAAAGTGGGGAGCTGGTCCCAAATCCCTCTGGAAAATCGTAAACCAGCAAAAAAACCCTCCCCCGGTTTTAAGAGGTTGAAAGGATGTGTCCCCCCCCCGCCCTCCCCCAGGACAGAGGAGGCAGGCGGCGGTGGGTTCAGCAGCACAGGGTGTATTGCGCGGCGGTTCCAACAGCGGACGAGGCCACAAGCGTTACACAGCCCGAGGGACAACGGGGGACACGCGTGAGGGGACACACACACACATGGATCTTCTTGGGGGGGGTCCTGGAGCCGACGAGCAGGACAGGAGGGGGGTCCATCCATGCTCCATCCCAGCAACATCCACCCTCCCACAGAGAAACCAAGTGTTGTGTCCCCATTCCTGTCCCTGTTGTCTGTACGTGTCCCCCCCCCAAAAAAAAGGCCACTCGGGGGGGTTTAAAAACACATGAAAACCCGTCACTTTGAAACACGCACACGGGAGAAGAAGCGGTTCTGAAAACCCATTTACAAAGCAGAGGTCGATATAGAAACGGCGTGTCCCCCCCCACCACCCTACTCGCCAACACCTATCCCCAGGAAGAGCAGAAAAAGGAAAAAAACTAACCCCCAAACCATCCACATTTAAATACAATTTCATAAATATTAAATCATGAAAGAAAAAAAAAAAAAAAATTGAGACTGGGTTTTCTTCTCTCCTGGTAAAAACCAAACACCAAACAAAGGGGAAAAGAGTGTCTAATATAGACATTACTGCAGCGAGAAGGTGGCACCTGCGGGGGGGGGGGACAGGGGAGGGAGAGGAAGGTCCTAGAGGGGGGG
This sequence comes from Scolopax mira, assembly GCA_004320125.1. Taxonomy (NCBI): domain Eukaryota; kingdom Metazoa; phylum Chordata; class Aves; order Charadriiformes; family Scolopacidae; genus Scolopax; species Scolopax mira. The sequence continues at coordinate 33,838 of BJBW01006292.1, forward strand.
ACATAGAATTAGGGGTGTCCCCGACCCCTTCCTCCCCCCGTTTACGGCATCAGAAGGTTTGAAAGCCCTTAAGAACCTGTCCTGGTGCTCCACCAAACCCCCCAGGGGGGACACGGGCACCCGGAGTGAAGGCCATTCCACTAGGTCTCTCCCCCCCCAAAAAAAAAGTAATAGTATTTTTTAAAATTTAAAAAAACCACAAAAACAAAGCTTTTCCTTAAAAAAAAATCTCAGCTTGTGTCGCATCCACCTGAAAAGGTGGAAGTGGGAAGAGACACCAACTAAAAAAACCAACCCCTTTCTACAGCACTACATTCTTCGTTTCCATAGCAATCATTGCTAATTAGTATAGAAACCCCTTGCGCTACTGCAAGGGCAAACTTTAAATTATTTCTTTTTTTTTTTTTTTAATATATATATGTATATAAAAAAGAAGGGAGGATTCTAACCCACTGGGAACACGGGGAAGAGTCACTTCATTTCTTTAAAAAACAAAAAAAGCATTTAAGTGAAAATAAAGCTCAGTCCAACGGCTGCTCCGAGACCCCCAGAGACACAGGAGCGGGACCCCCCCACACCCCCTAGTGGGGAAATGACCCCTCCTTCCAGCTTATTTTGCTTAAAATCCCAACTCCCAATGCCCCCTTCCCTTTTGGCGGGGGGGGGGGTGGGGGGGTGGCACGTCCATCCCATCCAGGGAGGGAGGTGGGTTTGGAGGCGCCGGGAGCAGCGAGTTATCAAAAAGGAGCCACACTATAAAAAAGGGGAAGGGGTTTTGGAGGTGGTGCCCGTGGGGCAGGGGAAGGGACCGGAGCGGCTGCGTTTGGTCCTTTTGCTTAAGAAATACTGTTAAAAACAACAACAACAACAACAACAATAAAAAAACCCCACCAAAAAGCAAGCCCCTTCCTTTGATTTCCCTTCACCTGCGACTCCCTGCTCTGCGGGGAAGGGATGGATGGGCAGAGTTTAAAATCCAGGGAGGACACAAAGGGATCTGGAATGTCCCTGGTGTCTCAAAAGCTTGGCAGGTTGGGAGTCCCTGGGGCACAGAGGGGCTGGTGGGGGACAGGAGCCCGGCCACCATCAGCGCAGCATCTGCCTCCCCCACGAGATACTTTCTGGTGGAACACTGAAAAAAAAAAAAACCCCAAAAATCCTATTTATTTCCAAAAAAAAAAAATAAAACAAGAAAGAATGCCTATACTGCAGGAGTAAGAAGTGATATGACTGAATTCAGAGAAACACTTAAATTAAAAACTTGTTTAAAATACAAAATAAACCCACGCTGCTCCGTCGCAAACCGCCCCGAGGTTTCCCCGGGAACTCCAAAGAGCCTCCCGTTCTCACAAGGTTTGTGGTGTCAGAAGCAGGTAAACTCCCTGAAAGTCAGACCCCTCCTTCCAGAGGGCTTCAGGCAACGTGGAGCAATTCTTCCTCCTTCCTCCTCCTCCTCCTCCCGCCAGCCAGCTCAGCTCCTGCCAGACTTCAGAGAAAGGAGGAGAACAGGGCCACGGGGTGGGCTCTGCCGAAAGGACAATTCCAGGTGTCCAAGGCTCAGCTCAGTCTCTGTGAACACTATCCCTTCCAGCCTTTAGGGTTCTGTCCAGATAAGGTTTCTTTTTTTTTGTTTGTTTGGTTTTTTTTTCTTAAAAAAAATAATATAATAAATCAGCAACAGGGGCTGAACGTTTATCAGACACGCAGAGCACGGAACAATCTACTTCCATCGCGGAGGTCTCGGCGTTGTTTCACTGCAGAGAGAAAAAAGAAAGGGGAGATGCTGGGGAGGGTCTGCCTTCCTCTGAGGAAGAGCAGCAGGGGGTCTCCTGCCTGACAGCCCCCCCCCAAATCATCTCCCCCCCGGCAGAGGCAGTGCCAAGGGGATGGGAGTGGGATCTCGGGGTCAGGCTTGTCCCAACGCTGATCCACACTAAACCAGGGTGAGCTTTCACCCACCAGAGGGGGATGAAGAACTTCTCCTGCTCTGGTGGACTCACACACCCAGTATCCCCATTCCCAGCACAACTGGGACCACACGACCCCACCAACTCTCCATCACCCCCAGAGCTGCTCTCTCCCTCCCACACAGGGGGGTACTCACAAAGCTTATCTCCGTCTCCTGCAGGTCTTCGAGCTGCTCTCTCAGCTCCTGGGAGGGCTCGGGGATGGAAGGTCCTGGGGAGCCGCTGGGGAAACACAAGGGGGAGACCTGTAAAGCAGTTTTTAGAAGTGAGCTGTCAGGAAGTCCCATCCCCGGGGCTGTGCCCAGCCAACGGAGCGGCCCTGCAGGGCCCGGGGGCAGGTTCCTTAGGCAGCTTGAACCTGGAGGCAACACCATCCCGGCTGGGGCAGGCACCCAAAACACCACCTAGAAAATCACCCACCCCCCTCCCCTCACCCCCTGAAGTCGACGGGAACTTCAGACATTAGGAAGGAGGATCTTCTGTCCAGGGGAGCAGCAGCACCGCTTTACAGAAGTCTTCAAACAACAGAGAATTCATGCTCCTGGGTGGAAACAGTCCAGGGACAGAGAAACCAGTCTCAGCCTTGCCCGGCAGAGACACCCACGTTCGAAACAGCCCCCAGCAAACCTTTCACCAGCCTTTTATCCTCTAAATGCTGTATCCTGGCAGCAGGACACATGACA